>JABCKQ010009015.1:0-10585 GCA_018857305.1 Termitomyces sp. T159_Od127 | reverse complement strand
GCTGAGGCTTGGTCCAGAGGCAAAGGTTGCATATACTAGTGTTGTCAAGTTCTGCTGACCACAGGAGCTCAGTCCACTGGGCAAATTCCTTACATGGCATGCACAATGTCCACAGATGCAATGTACTGTCAAGAGCACAAGGCATAGAAGACTGAGGCAGAACCAGGGGTGCAAGCGGGGGATTGCTGGTAATGTCAGGCAGGAATATGAGTGCCAGGGATGGGGAGGAGGGATAGAGGACGAGTGCCAGGGTAGGCATGAGTCCCAGGGATGCAAGAGAGGGAGACAATTGAGTGCCGGTGCGCAAGCAAGTCCTGAGGGTTGACAAAAGGAAAGCTGGGGCAAATGTGGGGACTTGGCAAGTCTCAGGATTGAAAGCAAGAGATGTGGAGATCTAAGTGAACCAGAAAAGGAAAGAGTCAAGATAAGATAAGGGAAAGGGGAAACAGAACAAGTCAAGACAAAGGCAAGAGAGGTGAGAATGGAAAGGGAACTTAGAACTTGAGGCAAAAGAGAAGTGAAGCAGGGATAGAATTAGAGTACAAGACGAGTAGAGACAAGAGAACCAAGGCAATATGAGACAAGTACAATATGAAACAAGACAGAGTTGGAGAATGAAGACTGGAACACATGAGACTACAAGACAGAGACAGAAACACAAAATACAAGATGAAAAGTATGGCAATATCAAGACTAGAGTACTACTTGCTACTCTACAACTTATATACTGTACGGTAGATAGGCCCCAGGGCTCAGGTCTGGGTCCTGGTGACAAGTTGTGGTGCCAAGGCTTGAGGTGAGACCCAGGGGTCACGCAAGGCAGCAGAGGTTTAGACATGTCATGCAGTGTGGAAGGTCTTGCTTTGGGAGCACAGAGACATGTAGCAGCAAGGCAGTGAGGAAGTGAGTGGAAGCAGGGTGTGGCATGTAGAGGTCAGATCAACGGTGATGTGTGGTCATGATGCATGATGGGGGCCTTGGCACAGGCCAGGGGGGAGCATTGGGGGTTGCTGGCACTGGCGCTGATTGGGCAGCTGCAGTTTGGGAAGCGTTGGAGATGGCTGGGGCCAGCGCTGATGTGGCAGTTGTGGGTGGTTGTTACAACCCACTACCGACCTCTGAGACTTAAGCCCAGCCCTAAGACTCCAACCTCCTCAAACCCACCTCCATGACTGTCCCAGGCCTGGACCGCTACCCAGCCAACCACCTCAGCAACCCCCAGCCATCATCGCCCATCACTACCACCAGCCACTGCCACCACTGGCATCTCCTTGGCCATCACCACTGTGACTGCCACATCAGTGCCAGCCCTGGCTATCACACCACCCATGATTGCCACATCAGCGCTGGCCCTGGCTATCCCTGGCACTTCTCCAACTGCAGCTGCCACATCAGCACTGGCACCTGCAACACCTGATGCTTCCCCGGCCCATGCTGAGACCCCCATCACGCATCACAATCATGCATCACTGCCAACCTGACCACTGCATGCCATGCTCCGTTTCTGCTCATCCTCTTGCTGTCTTGCCGCTACATGTCTCTGTGCTCCCAGAGCAAGACCTCTGCACTGCACAACATGTCTCAACCTTCACTGCTGCCTTGCGCAATCTCCGGGTCTCACCTTGAGCCCATCTCTGCTTTACTTTCTCTCTACTTTTTAACCTCTAAGTCCTCCTTGTCTCTTTTATTTCCCACCTCAAGTCTTGACTCATCCTGTTTCCACTTCTCTTTATCTTATCTTGACTCTTTCTCCTTTCCGCTTCTCTTGCTTCCATCCCCAGGACTTGCTAAGTTTCTGCGCTCACCCAACTCCTTACTCATTAATTACTGGGGCTTGCTCATGCACCAGCACTTGCTTGTTCTATTCTCTTGCCTCCTTGAGACTTGCACCCAGCCTGGGACTCATCCTTCACCCTTCACCAGCACTCACCCTCCCTTCCGGCATTACTGGCAACTCCTCGCTCACGCCCTGGCCCTGCTTCGGACTCCTATGCCTCGTGCTCTTGCCAGTATGCTGCGTTTGTGGACACCGTGCACACCATGTAAGGTATTTGCCCAGTAGACTGAGCCCCTGTGGTCAGCAGAATCTGACATAATATCAAGACTCCCCACCTTACTCTACTGTTCACTATGGCCACTTACATGCACACTTACCAGCCCACCAGCTATCAGACCGATGCTTATAGAAGACCCATGCCTGAAAACTTTCTGCCATGAGTACTCCACAGCCCCTGTATCTGGCTCTCCTGATCAAACATTACCCCATTCTTGCCCCTAAATATTGGGCTCTGGATCAGAATCAGATACCCTATGGCCCCTCCATCAGCCAAGGTATTCCTTAGGACTGGCAACGCAATTCTTTGCAGGCAACTGCAGAAAATCATCAATGGGTCCTACCTGGAAGTATGCCAGAGACACTGCCTGGCACCTGGGCACCCTTGGCCCTGGCACATGCTAGCACTGCCTTCTTTACTCTGGACCAATACGATGCCCAACCTGCCCCTGCCCCACTCCCACCTCCTCAGGACTACTCTGACACATACTATCTTCTCTGGCCTTGACCCTCTGCAGTGCCCCCTACCCACACACCTTCCTCTCATCTGGGCCACCAATGGGTCAAAGCCTACATCCAACAGCATGACAAGGTCTCCTGCTCACTTCCAGTGGAGTTCGCAAAACGTGCCCATGCCCTCCTCATTAGCTTAGAACATAATGACCTCTCTGAGACCCCAGGGCAATGGGCTGATTGCCTCCTTAAATTTCACAAGCTCTACCAACACAGAGCCATCCCTGAAAGCGCCTGAAACACACTACAGGTGGACCTCAACCTCTGGGACAAACTGCGTGCCCTGGTGGATGAGATCCACACTAGCCCTAATCTCCGGTGCTTCAAGGACCCCATGGACCCCATGTGCTCATTTCATATACAGCATGAAGAACCAATCAAACCCTGGAACCCTGTCTCCACCACCTTGATACCCCACCAACAGGAGGAGCTCAATGCAGCATCAAACATTCTAAAGGCCCCCAATCCCACCAGACACCTGCACTATTGGTCTCTCAGTGCATCCCCATGCGAACTCGCTCCCCAACGCCTTCTGCACTTGGAGACAGCCTGCTAACACCAATTCCCACCCTGATGCTCCTCCCCACCCTCTGCCTACCAACAATGACCATGCCTCCACTCACACCCTCTCCTACATCAACGAACTAGAGGCCCCTGGCAACGGATCAGCCCCTCCTGGCAGAGCTCCTACTCCAGAGTTCCAACATGATTGCCTCCCCCACTTTGACCTGCGCTATCCCTGTGGCAATGCACCCCCTCCCCACAATAACCCACCACCTCTTCACCAATCCATGGTCTCTGGTGCACCTTGACTACCTGCTCTCCAAGAACCACCACAACCCCCTGCTCCCCCAGGACTCCCACCTGGCTGCCCCTTCAATGCCAACCCAGGACCACTGCTTCCTGGAGGACCACCACCCCCTTGATGGGCTCAGAAACTGCCTCTAAGAAACAATGGCAGACTACCTCTCAGCAGTGGACTCCCCAACAGCGGATCCCCCAGTGGATGGGGCCCTGCGACAGATGCCTTTCCTCCACAGCCTGGCGAGGGTAATCACTACTACTATTATTACAATGCAGCACCTCCACCCCACAACCCCAACCCACAGGACAACATCTATGATGCACTGATGTGCAAAAGCAAGCTCGACATTCAGAAGCCAGAACCCTTCCATGGCCATGACCCTCGCAAATGGAGAACTTTCCTTACCCAGTGTCTTACCATATTCCAAGCTAAGCCCCTCACTTTCCAACTTGAGAGCTCACATGTGGCCTTCCCCACCTCATATCTACAGGGCATCGCCTTTGACCACTACACGGTGCTGCTCTAGTTTGACCCCAACAGCCCAGTACTGTCCAACTGGCAGGCATTCACACAGGAATTCTCAAGTAAGTTTGGAGTATTTGACACTGTAGCGGAGGCCGAAGAGAACCTCTTCAATCTCCAGATGCACAACAACAAGCAGTTCACCACCTTCATTGTCCACTTTGAGAAGGAGGCCTACAAAACCAGCTGGAACTACAACACTCTCCGATTTGCTCTTTGCTGCACCCTGCCCCAACACATCAAGGACATCCTCCGCCTCGCCCCCAAACAGCCCAGCTACAATGGTTACAAGGCTCTCATCACCCAGATTGACCAGCAGTACTGGGAGGATTGCAGCGAGTACTTGGCACCCCAGGCACCCTGGAACTCCTCTGGGAACTCCAATTGGCAGACTAGGGCCACCATAGGCAACTGGATCACTGGCACTGCACCACCTTCCAACTCCACTGCACAACTGCCCCTGGGATGAGGACTGGCCAATGTCAACCGACTCCCAGGACCCCACCCACAAACACAACTCAACACCGCCGACACCCAAGACATCAACCAGACCGACAACAACTCACCCACAAATACAACTCAACGCTGCCAATACCCAGGAAGCCATAGACATCAACCAGGCCAACAACAACTCACCCCAAGACCCCCATGACGCTCCAGACTACACCGACAATGAGGAGGCCCTGTGCACAAATAGGTTCAGGAACCGGCCATGGATTGATGCACTAGAGGAGATGCAGGAGAAGCAATGATGCGAGGGGGCATGCATCTTGTGCAGTGAGCAAGGTTACTTCATCAATGAGTGCCCTAAACGCCAGGTTGTGGGACAAGCCATGTGGACCATTGATGGTGAAGACTGTGACTTCTGGTTTATGGAAAACAACCCAGCAGTTTAGATCACAAAGATGCACTAAATCGCAGACCAGACCTCAATGTCTTCTTCTCTGGCTACACACCTTCACGCAATGGCTCTATCCTCAGACACCCCCTTGGCTCCCCTCCCCTCCCAATCCTTCCAAACTCTTCTTCTCCACACTACCCTACCACAGACCTCTGCCCCAGTCAACACCCTGGTTGACAGCAGTGCCACTGACAACTTCATCGACAAATCTCTGGCAACACTGGCTGTCACACTCCAGAAATTACCCCTCCCCATCGGCCTCACCCTCTTTGACGGCAGCTCTACCTCCACCGGCAACATTACTCACTATGTACAGACCACCCTCATCTTTGTCAATGGTCAATGGCAAGACCTCCAGTTGCTTATGACCTGTCTGCACGTTTCCACCCCCCTCATCCTGGGTCTCCTCTGGCTTCGCTCCACCAACCCCCATGTCAATTGGTGGAATCTCACCCTACTTTGACCACCAAGCCCTAGAGCACCCAGAGCCCATCCTCTTTGATGTCACTGCCCTGATCAGCGCCACCAACCATTCCCACACTCCCTGCAACTCTGCTCAAAATCTGCCTGGTCATTCATCCTCAACGCCTGACTCAGCAAATCCTTCCAAGTCCTCACCGCCCTCATTGACAGCAGGGCCACCAGGACATTTGTCAGTGACCAGCTCAACCTCACCCATGACCTCCTTGATAGACCAATGGAGTCGCAACTCTTTGATAGTAAGCCCACCACCGCTGGGCCTATCACTAAAACGCACACCAGCTCTATCGTCCTCGACAATGGTCTCTGGTTTGGTTCCTGGTCAATGTCTTGGTTACACAGCTCCTGGAGGTCACCCTCATTGTATTAGGACTACCCTGGCTACGTGATGTAGGCTACATGATGTCAACCCTGACATTGATTGGAAGGACCTCACCATGAAGTTCTCTGGGCCTGGTGCCTGTTTTGCCACCATCAACCTCCACCTCCAACTCACTGATGACCCCAGCAAGGCAGGAGCTACCAGCGCCCCAACAACACCCCTGGACGACTCTGGCAACCCCCCTCCTCCTCAACACACCCTGGATGCACCCCCAGCCTTCCCCCTCAACATCCTCCGCAATAAGTATAAAGGCCCCAAATACCCCACCCATCACTCTTGGATGACCCCAGACACTGACAATGTGGATCAGCCCCCGAAATTCCTTGACCCAGATGCCCTCGATATCAAGATCATCAGCCTGGCCCCCTTCGCCTGCATCATCCAAGACGGCATCTCTGCCTTCCAGCTTTACATCTCCCTGGCGCTCTCAGAAGAACACCTAGGTGCAGACACCACTGCTTCAGAACCAAAAACAGAGGAACAGTTATTATACAAAGTAGTTCCTCCAGAGTATCATGAGTTCACTGATGTGTTCTCTGAAGGAAGTGCCAAGGAGCTCCCCCCTCACCAGTTATATGACCAAAAATCAACCTCGAACATGGCACTGCACCCCCCTTTGGCAAGATCTACAACATGTTGGAAGTCGAACTCCACATGCTGAAAGATTATCTTGACAACATGCTTGGTAAAGGGTTTATTCAATCCTTGATCTCCGCTGCCAGGGCTCTGGTCCTATTTGCCAAGAGGAAAGATGGTTCCCTATGCCTTTGCATCGACTACTGGGGCCTCAACAAAGTCACCAAGAAGAACCAGTACCCACTTTCCCTCATCGGTGACCTTGTTGACCGCCTCCACAGTGCCAAAGTCTACACCAAAATTGACATCCACTCAGGCTATAACAATGTCCACATAGCCCCGGGGCATGAATGGAAGACTGCCTTCCGCATCTGCTATGGCCTCTTTGAGTATCTAGTGATGCCCTTCAGTATGACCAACTCCCCTGCTACCTTCCAATACTTCATGAATGACATCTTCTACAACATGAACAATGTCTTCGTCATTGTGTAGATGGATGACATTCTGATCTACTCAAACTCACTGGAGGAGCATCATGACCACGTCTGCCATGTCCTCAAGCAACTCCAGGAGTACCACTTGCATGCCAAACCAGAGAAGTGCTCATTCCACACCACCAAAGTTGAGTACCTTGGCGTCATAGTCACCCTAGATGGTGTTCACATGGACTCCGCTAAGGTGGAAGCCATCCTCAACTGGCCTCCACCCCGGAGTATAAAAGAAGTGCAGTCCTTCCTTGGTTTTGCCAATTTCTACTGCTGGTTCATTGATAAGTACTCTGGGATCACCAAACTCCTCAACCAGCTCACAAGGAAGGACACCCCATGGAACTGGAACAGCAAGTGCCAGAGTGTATTCACCCTCCTCAAGGAAGCCTTCACCTCCACCCCCATCCTCCACCACTTTGACCCCTCCCTCCTCATTGTCCTCAAGTGCGATGCCTCCAACTACGCTATTGCTGGCATACTCTTGCAGATGGACCCCAGCAGTGACAAGCTCTGGTCTGTTGCTTTCTACACCTGCTCGATGATCCCCATGGAGCTCAACTACGACATCTATGACAAGGAGCTCCTTGCCATTGTTGAAGCCTTCAAGCAGTGGTAGGCTGACCTCAAGGGCGCTCCACATCGAATCCAAGTCTACTTGGACCACAACAACCTACAGTACTTCACCACAACCAAGCAGCTCAGCCGCCACCAAGCCTGCTAGTCAGAATTCCTCTCTGAGTACGACTTCACCATCCACTACCACCCCAGCCAACTTGGTGCCAAGCCCAATGCCCTCAGCCGGAGACTGAACATGTACCCCAATAAGTTGTTCAAGGTGGAGCGCAATGCATGTAACCATCAACTGGTAATTCCACCCAAACACCTTCATGCCATGCTGATTATGAACAAAGAAGGTATCTTACACCAAATTCGCAATGCCCCCCAAGACCTGGTATGTTCAGGCTTGTGAGTTGTGCCTCTGGGCCAAGGTTCCCCACCACTGCCCCTACAGCCTTCTCAAATCGCTCCCCATTGGTTGCTGCCCCTGGTCCTCTCTCTTGATGGACCACATTGTCGAGCTTCCTGAGTCAGAGGGCTTCAACGCCATCCTCGCTGTCATCTGCCACCTCACTAAATAAGCAGTATTCATCTCCTGCTGCACCATTGACAATGCCCTGGAGTTCGCCAAACTATTCCTTGAACATGTATTCTCCAAGCACAAACTCCTGGATGACATCATATCTGCCTGTGGCCCCCTATTCATCTCCCAGTTCTGGCAGTCTCTGTGTAAGGCACTCAAAATTAAAACTAACCTCTCCACTGCCTATCACTGAGAGACCAATGGTCAGACCGAACAAGTGAACCAGACCCTGGAACAGTACCTCTGCCGCTATGTCAACTACTTACAGAATGACTGGCACGCAGAACTGCCCCTGGCGGAGTTCACCTACAACAACACCTCCCATTCCACCACCAAAGTGTCACCTTTTTACGCTAATAAAGGTTACAACCCCCGGCTCACCCTCTCCCTTAGAGACATCCTCTTCCACATAGCCCACAAAGTTGCCCAGGACTTCCAGTCACTCCACCAATTTCTCTGGGACAAAATCAACATTGCTAATAAAGCCTATGCCAAGCACACTGACACCTGCTGTGAAGCAACCCCCAACTGGACCCCTGGCACCCTTGTCTGGCTTGACCGGTGCAACTTGAAGACCTGGCAACCCTTGATCAAGCTCAACCACAAACGCCTCAGCCCCTTCAAGGACCTCTGGAAAGTCTTAACCCATGCCTACAAGCTTCACCTACCCCCAGGACTCAAGAGACTACACTTGGTCTTCCACGTCTGCCTCCTCAAAAAATACTCCCCAGACCTCTTCTCTAGACAGCGACCCAGCCAACTGCTGCCCATCGAAGTTGAAGATGGATACCACTATGAGGTCGACCACATCCTTGACTCTCAACTTGTTCACAGCTGTCCTCACTACCTCGTTCACTGGAAAGGCTATGGGCCTGAGGATAACACCTGGGAACCCTGAGGAAACTTCACCGGCACTCCCACTAAGCTCTGGGACTTCCACCAGCAGCACTCTGGCAAGCCTCAGGACCCCTAGGATTAGTGCTCACAGACAGCATTAGTGGGCATAATTCCCACCTCTGGTTTCATCAGGGATTCAACTCCTACCAAGACTCCTATGTGTTTCCTTGCATACTTACTGTTTCTAAATTCTCACCACTTACAAAAAGAACCCTGGGACGCGATGACAAATGTACAAGTTGAAAATACAAAATGATACAAAAACAAAAAAAAAACATCAAGAATTGCAAGAGCCAAAAGGTGTGGAGCATAATGACTAGTTGGCCTCCTCAACACTCTCTGCCACCCCACTTCTCCCCGCTGCTGGCCTTGCCACCATCATCACCATCTTCATCAGCACTGCCAACAATGCCAGGTGGTCCTCCTGCAATGGTAACGACTCCTCTGCATCGACCACCACATCCATGCACAATCTCAGGGCAATCGTGTTCCATTGCCGGTGCACTGCCAATAATAGATCCAGCTAACTCAGGCCATGGTCCAACTCTGGGGGTACATTGAAATGGCATCTGCGTGATGCCTGGGCCACCAATGCACCGTCAAGGAGCAACCAGTGCTCTTGGACCCACTCTGCAGTGACAGTCAGGTAGAAAGGTAAAAGGGTTCAACAGGTCACTTACACAGTACCCCCTCCCAGCTGAACGCTGCCTCCCTCAACGCCCAGTCCCTCCACCAAATTGCCTCCTGCTTTGCCGCCCACACTATCCTCACTGCTTGCCCCTCCTCCAGCACCGTAGTCACCACCCTCGACTCCAGCTCAGCTACCCACGCCTGGAGAGCCACTAGCTCTGCCTTGCACTCTCTCACTGCCACCAATGCCACGTCCTGGTCCCATTGGGCCCTGTCTCTGTCTATTGTTGTCACCATCAGCTCCCCCTGCCCTCGCTCTGACCACTTGTATGCCTCCTGTAGCCACCGGCACAACTCCACAGTCAACACCAACAGGCTCTGCTCCATCATTTCTTGCAGCAGGGGTTGCGAGCATGCCAAAGTTGGCAAGAAGATGTAGTGCTCCACCAGGCCTGCCAGCAATATGTCACCCTGGAGCCTCTTGCTTGGGCTCATCTCAGGAGATGGGGACACTTGCCACTTGCCCTGAGCAACTGCCAATGGTCTCTGCCTGCCACACGGTGGGCCCACCCTGATCACTGGGGCTGGGGCCGACTCCTTCCCCTTGCTCCCACTGGTACCCTCTCCTGACTCAGACCAATCCTCTCTGCTCCCCCCAGGATGCAAAGCCTGACCACCACCCATCAATGCTCCCACCAACCGTGACTTCACCCCTCCATCCATCTGCCCCAAGACCCACTCCAACAATCAACTTTGCTCTGCCGCCACGCATGTTGCCTGCCACAACCACAATACTGAGCACTTCTCATGCTTGAAAAGGCACGAGAGGCACACTGACAAATTCCAGTGGCCCCTGGTCACCAGTGCCTCAAACTCAAATGGAGCCCCCCAACAGGTGCAAAACACACACTGACAAGGCACCACAACCACAATACTGAGCACCTCTCATGCTTGAAAAGGCATGAGAGGCACACTGACAAATTCCAGTGGCCCTGTCAGGTTCCGCTGACCTTGGGGGCTCAGTCTACTGGGCGAATCCACCTTACGACTATTCACCGTGCACAAACACAGAGCACCGGAAGTAGCGCGAGGCATAGGAGACCAAAGCAGGGCGGGGGGTGGTACATGGAAGAGTGCCGGTAGCGCCGGGGGTAAGACGAGTGCCGGGGAGGGTGAAGGACGAGTGCCAGGGGTTGG
>JABCKQ010009014.1:0-10619 GCA_018857305.1 Termitomyces sp. T159_Od127 | reverse complement strand
GTAGGGGCGGGGAAAATGCGGGTGGTGGTGGTGGCTGGTGGCAATGCTGTGTTGTGATGGCCAGGGGTTACGGAGGGGTTTGGCTGGGTAGCGCTCCAGGCCCAGGAGGGTTGTGGGGGTGGTTTTGGGAGGTTTGGAGTTCCGGAGATCAGTAGTGGTCATGACAGGAATAAAGAACTATGCAGCAAAAGACTCCTTTTCATGCACCAATGCTTGGACAAGCATTGTTATGCATGTTTTTATCTACCATCAAGGATGTAATTAATGACATCAATGATCATGGAAATGTGGTTCTCACCTTGGAGTATGATCATACATTGGACAATATATGTATATTAAAAATGGTCTTTCTTATCTAGAAGTACTTTCCCCTCTTCAGAATACCAGTGCTAATCCCATTAATAGTTCCACTTCTCTTGCCAATTTTGCATTGTCATTGTCGGGTTCCACTGACCACAGGGGCTCAGTCCACTGGGAAAATCCTTACATAGTGCACACAATGTCTACAAACACAGCAGTACTGTTGAGAGCATGGGGCATGAGAGACTGGAGCAGGGCTGAAGATGCAAGTGGCAGTGGAGCAGAGAGTTACCAATCATGCCAGGGCAAGAATATGAGTGTCAGAGATGGAGAAGGGGGGTGGAAGATGAGTCCTGGGGAAGGTGCAAGTTCCAGGGAGCGGAGAAAAAGGTGGGAGCAAGTGCGGTGCATGAGTGAGTCTCAGAGTTGATGAATAGAGAGCCAGGGTGAGCACAGGGACTCAGTGAGTCTTGGGATCAAAGGCAGGGAGTGTGGAGATCCAAGCAAGCTGAAAAAGGAAAGAGTCAAGATAAGATAAAGAGAAAGGAAGATAGAACAAGTTGAGATGAAGGCGAAGGACAAGAGAGTAGAGAGGAAACTTAGAGACTTGAGGCAGAGAGGAGAAGATGAAGCAGAGATAGATCAAGAGTATGAAACAAGTAGAGACAAGTACAATACAAAAAAGAGATAGAGTCAAAAAATGGAAACCAAAGCATGTGAAACTAAGAGACAGAGATGAAACACAAAACTAGAAACAAGAAGTACGGCAATATCAAGACTAGAGTACTAGTTGCTTTTCTACAACTTATATACTGTACGATACATAGGCCCCAGGGTTCAGGTCTGAGTCCTGGTGATGAGTTGCAGCGTTGAAGCTCGGAATGAAGCTCAGGGATCATGCAAGGTGGCAGTGGGGGTCAATGCATGTCATGCAGTGCAAAGGAAGTTCTTTAAAGGAAGGTCTTGCTTTGGAAGCGTAGAGGCATGGAATGGCAATGAGGCAAGGAGGCGAGCAAAAGTGAGGCATGGCATGCAGAGGTCGGACTGGCAGTGATGTGTGGTTGTGATGTGTGATGAGGGGCCTTAGCATAGGCCAGGGGGAGTGCTGGAGGTTGCTGACACCGATGCTGATGTGGCGGCTGCAGTTGGAGAAGCACTAGGAATGGCTGAGGCTAGCACTGATGTGGTGATCAGATGCAGTGATGGCTTAGGGAGATGCCAGGGGTGGTAGTGGCTGGTGGCAGTGATGGGCAGTGATGGCTGAAGGCTGCCAAGATGGCTAGTTGGGTAGCAGTCTAGGCTTGGAACAGTCGTGAAGGTCAGCTTGGGGAGGTTGGAGTCCTAAGGCCAGGGCTAAGTGCTGGAAGTTGGTAGTGGGTCGTGACAGTCATATTTGTACCTTATTACTTCTGAAGCTTTTGAATCCTGTGCCTCTTCTGACATGTATCTGACTACTTTACCTCATTCCCCTTCCTCCACTATTCTTGGACTTACTCAATCAATTTTACTCTCTAATTCCAAACTTCATCCTATTTATGCCCACACTAACACCCCTAAAAGAAAAGGAGTACAGGTCAAAAAAAAGTATATGCCAGTAGCACTCAAAACTAAACCAGTCACTAGCAGCATTCTTGAGAAATTCAGGATCAAAAGAAAAATCCTTTGTGATCCATTAGCTGACATGCCTGGATTCCAACCCACCACACCTAATGGATGCTTCACTGATAAAAGGCACCAACAATTCCTTCAAGACCACAACACAGGATTTCTCACACAGGTGGAACTTAATGTGCTTAGCAACATGATGGCCAAACAGAACAAAGCATTTGCCTGAGATGACATTGAAAAGGGCAGTTTCAAAACTGACTTCTTTTTGCCAGTGGTAATTCCTACTATTTCACATGTACCCCTGGACTGAGCACAATAGACTTATTCTTCCTGGGCTGAAAGCAGAGGTATGCCAGATCATACATGACAAAATCAAGGCTGGCATCTACAAGCCCTCCAATAGCGCTTACTGCTCATGTTGGATTTGTGTACTCAAGAAAAACGGTAAACTTTGTATTGTGCACAGTTTGGAGTTGCTAAATAAGATTACAATTTGACATTCTGGAGTGCTACCATTCTTGGACCATGTAGCAGAATCCTTTGCTAGCAGGATCTGTGGTGTAACTCTGGACCTTTATGTTGGCTATAACAAGTGACTCATCCATCCTACTTTTTAAGATCTTACCACTTTGCAAATGTCCTTTGGCACCCTTTGCCTAGTCACCCTTTCCATGGGTTGGACCAATTTTGTTCCCATCTTTTAAGACAATGTCACTTACATTCTACAACCTGAAATATCTAAATTGTCTTGTGCTTCATTGATGATGTAGGCACTCAGGGACCAAAAGATTGGCAACTCATAGATGGTACCTTCACCAAACACCTAGAAAATTCTGACTATGCTTAGTGCTTTGAGACTCCTTCCAGCTGCTAAACTGAGTACTCCAACATATGAAGTATTGCAAGAGAACCTTCTTTGAGCACAAGTTAGTCTTATGTGTGCCATGCTTCAAGATCCTAGGCCATGTCTGCACTTCTGAAGGACACATATTTGATGAATCCTGCTTAGCACTACTGGGGGCATTTGTCATGATTTTTTCAAAGTTTGTGTTCTAGGAATAGTGGGGGTGCTTAAAATGTCCATACAAAACTTTGCCCACTAAGCTCATCACCTCATCCATCTTACACATGTCAATGATTTCTTTGAGTTTGGTTCAGACTAAGTCAACACTCAATGTGACCTTATAAAAGCACTCCAAGATGCCAAGCCATTAGTGCCCATTGATCATACCTCACCTGACCCTGTCATTCTAGTTGTCAACACCTCTTACATTGCTGTTGGATTCTATCTCTGCCAATGCCTTAGCTACAACTACAAACAAAGGTGCTATAAGTATTTTGAGTCCATTACCTTTAACAATTGCAAATTTTGCTATAATCAACCAAAGCTAAAACTTTACAGCTTATTTCAAGCTTTCCAAGTGCTAAAGATGTACCTTATTAGTGTCAGAAACCTTATAGTGGAAGTGGATGCAAGGTATATCAAAGGAATGCTACAGAATCCTGATATATGGCCATCAGCAAGCATGGACAGATGGGTAGTAGCTATCCTTATGTTTTACTTTGAATGAGTTCATGTTAAAGGTGCTTTTCATGGACCTGATGGACTCTCTAGGCAACCAAGACAACCTAAAACCTAAAACCTGACCTTAGCAATAACAAGAACTTTAGCAACTGGATTGATAGGCTTCATGGTTTCATACACCTCATTCAACTCCCAATTTGCTTGTTAAAATCCAATAACCCCTTCAGCACATTACTTCACCCCATTGTACCTTATACCCATGTTTCCTTCCCCACCATCAACACCTTCTACACTATAGACTTAAATGCTTACACTCAATGGATGCCAGTACAAATGGTAGAAGACCTCAGCAACTGTGTGAAGACAGCAGCAAACTCACATATGATGTAATACCTAGGAGCACCAAGGCCATTAAGGAAAACCATTGCTTAGACATGCTGCACCAATGGATGGATAATCTAAAGCAACCTTCACAACTAACTGATGATGAGTACAAGTCCTTCATATGCTATGCTACCCACTTTATTCTAAGTAACAATTATCTTTGACACCACAACAAAGATGGCATGCAAAAGTTGGTAGTCAAGCAAGATGGTTGCCTACAGATCCACCCTGCTATGCACAAATTGAAATGCTAAAGACTCTACGTGACAAGGGCTACTCTGCTAAAACAATTTTGATGGCCTCAAGCACAAGCAAATATCACATAGTATGTTAAAACATGTCACCTTTGTCAGATACAGCAAATGTGCCAGCTTCTCATCCCACCTATGGTTGCCACTCCTGCACTCTTATTCAGTACAATATACATAGACACCATGCACATGCCAAAGTCAGAATGCTTCAAATACATTATACAAGAACAATGCTTGCTAGTCCACTGGCAGAAGTTCCACATGCTCCAGGGAGAATATGGACACTATTGCTAAGTGGCTATTTAAAGATGTTATTTGTCATTGAGAGAGAAATAGTCATTAATAATGGGGCTTCTATCATCAAAGCACTAATATATCTCGCAAAGAAATACAACATCCATCATATACACATCTCAGGCTAGCCACAGGCACTCATCTTTTATTCTCCACAGACATTGTAGAAGCCACTTACTTTCAATCTGCACCCAACAGCCTTCTTTCTACTACTAATCTGGTCACCAGATGGGCCATCAATTTATAAAGGCACCAAGAAGACTTAGCACACTTATATAAGACTGTCTTTAGTGCTAGATGTAAAGCAGCGCTAAGGTTTGAAACTGATCATAGTGCTACCATCAAGAATTATGACTTTAAGAGAGGAGCCTTAGTTCTTATCTGTAGCCAATGGCTACAGATAGAACAATTTTGTGCTGATCATGCAGTAACTGAATCAGAGCAAATTATTGGATTAGACTAGATACATTGTGAATACAAGATGTTATCTTATGTAAGTCTAAGGGCGCACATCACAGGCATGTGCCAATTACTAAATATGATAACTACAACACATTACTATGCATTGAATCTGGTCATGGTAACCCATAGGTTAAATACCTCCTTTTTAAACTGATGCTCAGTCTAGAGTAACTAGCCTATATTAAAAAACAGGTGTTGCAAAACACCACATACAGTAGTGTGAAATCATGTCACCTAACTTTGTTGTAGGATATGACACCACTCAACGCATGAGGCACTCATGATGCATTGAAAACAGTCCTTGCTGTGCAGAATAAATGTGCACCACCCTAAGTGGTCAATGTAGACTCTGGCAGTACCATGGGCACCTCAATGTTGCACTCAACAGGGTGGCCAGTATCAATAATTAACAAACACAAGTCATTGCTCAAATGCACCATCAGTGCTATGGAGTATGATATATGGCATCAATGACACTGTATATTGTACACATATGTACAGACAATAGTATTAAAAATTTGTGCTATAAAGCACGTTCTATATCAGTAACATCTTTCAAGTTCAAAACTCAAAGTTATTTAATCTATATATAAGAAAGGGCCTTTCAACTCATTGTTTCACCCATCTGTGATCCATCCACGTTTGTTGTTGCTGCCTCCCCAATTGCAATGTTGATCATGGAGGGGAGGGGCTCCAATTCTGTTTTTGGTAGAATCATCAGACTCTCTGCATTAGTCACATCTACCATATCATAATGAGTTAGTGTGATGTGCAGCCTCAATAGTGGGCATCATACCATACACCAGTGTTCGCTTCCAGAGCTGACTCACATTTAGGTTCATTTCAATGTAATAGTAGAAGCCAATGGCCTCAGAGATGAGATTAGCTGTGCTTTCTTCAGCGTGTTTGAACAAAAGGTGGTAGTTGTCAGGTTCCGCTGACCACGGGGGCTCAGTCTACTGGGCAAACACCTTACATGATGATTACTGTGTACACAGATGCAGGGCACCGGGAGGAGCGCGAGGCATAGGAGACCGAAGCGGGGCGGGGGTGGTATGTGGGGAAGTGCCGGTAGCGCCAGCAAGTGAGACGAGTGCCGGTGAGGGTGGAGGGCGAGTGCCAGGAGTTGGCATGAGTCCCGGGGGTGCAAGAAGATGAGACAAGCGAGCGCCGGTGAGCGAGCAAGTCCTGGGGGTCAAGAGATAATCAGGCACAGGGACTTAGCGAGTCCTAGGGATGGAAACAGAACCGGGGAAGTTAAATAGCCAAAAGGGGAAAGAGTTGAGATAAGATAACAGGAGATGGAAATGATTAAGTTGAAACAAGGAGCCGGAAACGGAAGAACCAAGGGAACTTAGAGTGGAAAAGAGAAAGGAGAACAATGAGAATAGATTGAGAGTACGAGACGAGTAGAGGCAAGACAGAGAGACGAAACGAGACGAGTATGACGAGAAAAGAAGCAAGTAAAAGTAAAGAGACCAGGGCACACGAGAAAACAAAACAGAGACATGAACACAACAAACAAGACGAGGTTACGGTAATATCAAGACTAGAGTACCTACTTACTACTCTATGACTTATATACTACGCAGTACATAGGGCCCAGGGCTCAAGTCCAGGTTCCAGCAGCAGGTCGTGGTGCCAGGGCTTGGAGTGAGACCCGGGGGCCACGCGGGGCGGGGCAAGGTTGAGACATGTCACGTGGTGTGGAGGTCTCACACTGGAAATGCAGAGATATGCGGTAGTGGGGTGGTGAGCGGAAGCAGGAACAGGAGCAGGAGCGGGAGCGGGGCGTGGCATGCGGGGGTCAGGTTGGCGGTGATGTGTGATTGTGATGCGTGATGGGGGTCTCGGCGTGGGCCAGGGGTGACAGGTGGTGCCAGTGCTGATGTGGCAGCTATGGGCGGTGTGATAGCTGAGACCCGGCGCTGATGTGGCGGTCACGGCGGTGATGGCTGGGGGGTGCCGCGAGTGGTGGTGGCTGTGGTGGTGACAGGCGGTGATGGGTGGTGATGGCCAAGGATGCCGCAGGTGGCGGTGGCTGGTGGCGTTGATGAGTGGTGATGGCTGGTGATGGCCGGGGGAGTTGGCTGGGTAGCGGTCTGGGCCCGGGGCGGTTGTGGGGGTGGTTTTGGGAGGGTTGAAGTCCCAGGGCCGGGGCTGAGTCCCAGGGGTCGGTAGCGGATCGTGACAGTAGTGGTCCTCCTTGGATAGTTTGTGCCATTCATTCCAGTGCAAGATGGCTGAGGGTGTTCCATATATAGCAAGGTACTGTAGGCCCTCATTGTCAATGTCTTTAAAGATTTCAAGAGACATCATGGGCTGATGGAACTGTTGCTCCAAGTAGGCCATGCCATATATATAGGTGTGGTCCACTCAGTCCATCAGGATTTGATTGTGCAGTAAGACATACATTGTGTCATTATCAGAAAAGTTCTGCACCTGATAGTCAGGTATGTAGACTTGGTGTATCTCTATCTAGGCTCCAAATTGGGCCACCAGTGGGTGTCCAGGGTTAGCTGCATTGTAGGCGGTTGCTGTCTCATAATACAATCTAAGTCATGCCATGACAAGTGCAAACCATCGAGCTAATATGATCTTTTCTATGCTATTAGTGCAGAGGGCTTGACAAAGTGCAAAGCTGAACAGGGTTTGCCAGTGCATCTGATAAGCAAAGTCTACCACAATACCCTGCCACATATTTTCCAACCCAGGACAACCATAGATTAGCGCATATTGCACTATTTGCTCAAGATTAAATGGCCTCTTCAGATCTGGGGCACACATAATGCACAGCATAGTAATTTCATCCTCCTTCATGCACAGGAAGCACAAAGGAATGTGTTAGCATTCAATGAGGAGCATCTCCTTAGGCCCCTGAATTGAGCTGATAAGATTCTGGTAAGCAGAATCAAACAACAGAAGCTGCATTGTTTGGTTATGCAGCGCTAGGTCAGTGCGCTGTGTAAATGTCTGCAGCTCAATTAACAATATCAATGCATCTATACAGTTGTGATGGAGAACATGCAGGTTTGTGTAGTATTTGAAGAGCTGTTTCAGCTTATATGGAGTGCAGAAAAACACCCTGCATGAATATTTATAAACCATTATTTGCCACTTTACCAAAACCAAATTCAAAGGCAGCTGCACAATCGGCGTTGGTGATATGACCTAGGTTGTGTTAAAGGGAGTACTGACATATTTTCTGGCATAGGCTTGTGGACTAGTGGTTAGCATGCCCTATAGTCTACCTGGTGCCCTCTTAAGAGGCTAGAGTTCAAATCCCTGACAAGCACTTTTTGTATCGCATTATTATTTTTTTACTTATTTTACCTTACTTTCTTGACCCCAAGAATTCACCAACCTTATCGCTGCACCCTAGCAACTGTCATCATTTTGATGATGCTGACAGTTGGCTACGTTTTGACATCTTGACACGACAGACAGCTTGATTGGCACCACTAGGCATTGCCAAGGTCTGATTGACATTTTCCTATATAAAAAATTGTGGATTGTTGTTTACTTACCCATTCCCCGCTTTGGCAACCTTTGGTTGCCAACAGCAACTTTGCTTACAACATACTATATATACTGTACTTATGCACTGCAAATAACAAGTTATCTTCACTCCTCATCTCGTACACTTGAGCTTCAGAGCTCAATTTAGTCCCTATTAAGCTTACTCTACACTGTCTTAGTGCATTGTTTTGCCACTGGAAATACACTAGTGTTCTAGTTCAACAACACACCTTGCACCTATGGCAGGCTTTCAGCACTCAGCAACTATGCTAAGCACCACCTTTATAACTCCTTATTGCTGTCCTTTGCTAACTAGTCTTTTGGGACCCTGCCTGGTTCTCCTCCAATAGCAAGCCCAATGCTATTCCTTTCTGCCTAGTGACTGCCTACCCAGACACCACTTGGTACAATTTTGGGCATTGATAAGACCCAAGTTGTATCAAAAGGCGTACTGATGATTTCACTGACACAGCCATGCACCCTCTGGATTACTTGGTGTTCCCTCAAAAGGCTGAGGTTCAAACTCTGGACAAACACTTAGCATATTTTTCATTATTATTTTCTGATTTATCTTACCTTACTTTCTTGGCCCTGAGGTTTCACCGGCTTTGCTGCTGCACCCTGGTAACCATCATCAATTCACAACGTTGACATTTTGATGATTTCATACCTACTTTTTGGCATTTTGACATGACAGACAGCCTGACTGGCGCTGCTAGGCATTGCTAAGGTCTGATGGACACTTTCCTATATGAAAGATTGTTGCCTATTATTTACTTACTAGTTCTCCACATTGGCAACCCTTGAGTCATCAACAGCAACTTCGCTTACAATTTACTATATATACTGTACTTATAGCCTGCAAATAACAAGTTACCTTCACTATCTAACTCTTACACTTGGGCTTCAGAGCTCAATTCTGCCTTTCTTAAGCTTACTCTATGCCAGAGCACCATTGTAAGGTGCCCTTGTCTTACCACTGAGAGTATGCCAGTGTCCTTGTCATCTACATAGATCCACTTATACCCTGGCACAGAGAAGTCTACACGCTACATGGTAAACGAGCTTCACCAGCTGGTCCAAGACAATTTTGACCTTAGCACATACACCCTTGGCACCTTTTTGACATATTACCATGAATTTCAGAAAATCTCTCGATGGCTCCTTCAGCACAGCAAGATTCATGCCAACGAGGAACAACACCTACTCCAACAAGGTATTCTGACTTTGCTATGGGCAAAGATTGCTAGGCACCTTAAAATCCTCAAGCCAACCCATCACCCAGAAGACTCCTACAACGTCGAAGATGTTTATAAGGCAGGTAATTGGCACCTACTCACCCTAACCCTGGAACAGTACATCCACTGATGATGCCCAAGATTGTACCAAGTGGTGTCTGAGTAAGCAGTCACAAGGCAAGTAGTGTCAGGCTTGCTAGTGGAGGTGAGCTGGGCAGGGTCCTAGAAGACAGGTTAGCAGAGGACAGTGGTAAGAGAGTGGTAAGGTGAAGACTCTTTCCCCTTTTGGCTCGCTCAATCTCTGCTCTTTCTGCTTCCATCTCCAAGACTCTCTAAGTCCCTGTTGATGACACTCAAAATTGTACCGAGTGGTGTCTGGGTAGGCAGTCACAAGGCATAAATCGTTGGGCTCGCTAATTGAGGTGAGCCAGGCAGGGTCCCAGAAAACAGGTTAGCAGAGGGCAGCGGTAAAGGAGTAGTGAAGGTAAGTTTAGCATAGTCACCAAGTGTAGGATGCCTGCCACAGTTGCAACGCGTAAGAATTCCTAGTACACTGGCGTAGATCCAGTGGTGAGACAAAGAACACTGTACAAAAGTGCACTTGGCGTAGAGTAGACTTATAAAAGACTAGATTGAGCTCTGAAGCCCAAGCGTAAGAGGTGACGGTGAAGGTAACTTGTTATTTTGCATGCTATAAGTACAGTATATATAGTAAAGTGTAGGCAAGGTCACCGTTGGCAACCCTTGAGCCACCAACATGGGGAACTAGTAAGTAAATAGTAGACCACAATCTTTTATATAAGAAAATGTCCATCAGCTCTTAGCAATGCCTAACAGCGTCAGTCAAGCTGTCTGCCATGTCAAAAAAATGCCAAAAATAAGTATGGAATTGCCCAAATGTCAATATAGTGGAATGATGGCAGTTACTAGGGAACGGCAGCAATGCCAGCAAAACCTTGGAGTCAAGAAAATAAAGTAAATAAATCGAAAAATAATGGTGAAAAATATGCCAAGCATAGGCCAGGGGTTTGAACCTCA
>JABCKQ010009012.1:0-10660 GCA_018857305.1 Termitomyces sp. T159_Od127 | reverse complement strand
AGTAAGTAGGTACTCTAGTCTTGATATTACTGTAACCTCGTCTTGTTTGTTGTGTTCTCGTCTCTGTTTTGTTTTCTTGCGTGCCCCAGTCTTGTTATTTTTACTTGCTTCTTTTCTTGTCGTACTCGTCTCGTTTTGTCTCTCTGTCTTGTCTCCACTCGCCTCGTACTCCCAATCTATTCTAATTGTTCTCCTTTCCCTTTCTACTCTAAGTTCTCTTGGTTCTCCGTTCCTGACTCCTCTCTTCAGCTTAATCATTTCCATCTTCCATTATCTTATTTCAACTCTTTCCCCTTTTGGCTGTCTAACTTTCCTGGTTCTATTTCTACCCCCGGGACTCGCTAAGTCCCCACGCCTGATTATCTCTTGATCCCTGGGACTCGCTCGCTCATCCCATCCTCTTGTATCCCCAGGACTCGCGCCAACCCCCGGCACTCGTCCTCCACCCTCCCCGGCACTCGCCCCACTCACCAGTGCTACCGGCACTCCCCACACACCTCCTCCGCCCTGCTTTGGTCTCCTATGCCTTGCGCTCCTCCTGGTGCTCTGCATCTGTGTACACGGTGATCATCACATAAGGTGTTTGCCCAGTAGACTGAGCCCCCGTGGTCAGCAGAACCTGACATCAGCATCAGAGGGGGGAAAGGGCTTAGTATGTCCACTATTGTTGTGTTTTTGTCATAAGGCTGTGCACCCCCCATTGTAATGCTCAGTGTGGCCATATTAGGAGGGGGAACTGTGAGTGGAGATGGGCTGGTGGGTAAGGATTGGCTGAGGTTGTAAGTGTCCAATTGGTCCATATCAGAGAGGTCATCTTCTTGGATTAGGTGTCAAAGCTTTTTGTCATGTCTCCTCACACCTGACTGTTTCTCTGGGCTTGTGATCTGTGGACATTTCTTCTGTTTCTTGGGCATAGTCATATGGCTTGTGTGGAATTTTTGTGAAAATCTCTTTATTTATATGTCCATATCTTGTGCAGCATGGTTGTCGTCTACTTGATTGAGTTTTGGTGTGACCCTGAGCATGAGTAATGGTAGTAGCTATTGCTGTGTATACATGTACCTGTTTGAGTCAGCTTTAGCTTGCTTTCTTAGATGTCACCCCATGTCTGTTATGGGACTTACGTATATTTACTGTGACTAGCATGGACCATTTGGTTTTAGAGGACTAAATTTTACCATGCAGCACGTTTTCTTCTGTGGGTGTTAATTATTGCCCAAAGTGGTCTTTAGCATGAAAATTCAGAATGACCTTGATGCAGAATGTGTATTCTGTACTCTGTCAAACTTGAGGTTCTACTAGCCACAGGGGCTCAGTCCACTGAGCAAATCCTTACATGACATGCACAATGTTTATAAACACAGCAGTACTGTCAAAAGCATGGAGTGTGCAAGACTGGGGCAGGGCTGGGGATGCAAGCAGGGGGCAAGTGGGGAATTGCTAGTTATGCTGGAATGGAGTGCAAGCACTAAAGGTACATGAGAGGGATGGAAGACTAGGGCCATGGCAAGGACAAGTTTGGGAGGTGCAAGAGGAGGGTGGTGAGCAAGCGCTGAGATGAGAGCAAGTTCCAAGGCCAGGGATCAGGAGACTGGGTGAGCACAGAGGACTTAGCAAGTCCCAGGATCAGAGATAAGGGGTGTGGAGATCTAATTGAGCCAAAAGAGAAAAGGGTTAAGATGAGAGATGGAAGGAGAAGTGAAGTGAGACAAGACTGAAGTGCAAGAAGAGAGAGGAGAGAGAAGAGAGTAGGAGACTTAGAGACTTGAGGTGGAAAGAGAAAGAAGAAGAGATTAGATGGAGAGAGATACGAGATGAGTATAGATGAGAAACATGAGGCAATACAAGGCAAGTACAAAAGTCAAAAAAATAGAAACCAGAACATGAGAGACTAGGAAATGAGACTGAAACATGAAACTAGAGACAGAAGATATGGCAATATCAAGACTAGAGTACTTGATGCTACTCTATGACCTATATACTGGATAGTAGGTAGGCCTTGGAGCACAGGTCCAGGCCCTGGGTGACAAATTATGGTGCTGGGGCCTGGGATGAAGCCAGAAGATTATGCAAGAGGGTGGCAGTGCTCAATGCATGTTGTGTGGCACAAAGGAAGCTCTCAAAGCAAGGCCTTGCTTTCAGAGCACTGAGGCATGGAATGGCAACAAAGTGAGGAGGCAAGCAGAAATGGAGCATGGTGTGCAGAGGTCAGACTGGAGGTGATGCATGGTCATGATACATGATGAGCATCTTGGTGGGAGCCAGGAGGCCTCAGCACAGGCCAAAAGAAGCACTAAGGATTGCCGGGGCAGGCACTGATGTAGCAGCTGTGGCTGAAAAAACTGCTGGAGATAGCTGGGGCCAGCACTGAGGTGGCAGTTGCAGGTGGTGATAGCTGAGGAGTGCTAAGAGTGGCAGTGGCTGATGGCAGTGACAGGCAGTGATAGCTGAGAGCTGCTGAGGTGGTTGGTTGGGTAGCAGTTTGGGCCTGGGATGTTGTGGAGGCTGGTTTGGAAGGGTGGGAGTCTTGGGACTAAGGCTGAGTACTGAAGGTCAGTAGCAGGTCATGACAACAACATTAGCAAAGGTAGCAGTAGAAAGAGAGAGGGGGTGCTTAGCAATGGTGCTAAGCATACAATAAGTGTGTAACATTGGCATACTTCCAGTGGCAAAATAAAGTGCTAGCAGTGCTCTAGTGACAAATATAAAGAGAACTAAGTTTTTGAGCTCTGAAGTCCAAGGAGTAAGAGGTGTGAATGGAAGTGTCAGAGAGTTTTCATTTTTGGTCTACACTGACTTCCCCTTGGGCACTTCCCTATGATTTAGCTCACCTTCTATGCCACTTCTTGGGACCTTAGCATTATCTAAGGTCAAGGTTAGCTCTGGTCATCTGTACAGTTGTTCTCATGCCTCTGCTGCTTGCTGATGCACTGCATCAAGCAGTGAGGATCCTTAGATTTGTTCTCTTTGGAATTCCCTCTGCTAAGTGATTAGTTACCATTGTACCATTGATTATCATTGCTAATATAACTTTGGAATCTCCTCTGCTAGTTGTGTGATTGAGCCACAACTCCTGGAGGTTGCCCTTACAGGAAGGTGACTTGTTTTGCAAAGGTAGGTAAGTATAGTTTAAATAGTGAAGTGCTCAATGAGTTCACTATTGGTGACCCTTGGTCACCAAAGTAACCAACAACCTTTTATATAGTAAGATGTCAAGTCAGTCTTTGATAACACCTAGTGGCACCAATCAAGCTATCTGTCAAAAAGTAAAGTAAAACTCAAAAAACTGTCACTGCCATCAGAATGATGGCAGTTGCCAAAGCACTGTGGCAGTGTTAATCAATTCACAGCAATTAAGAAACAAATAAACAAATAAATAAATAAATAAATAAATAGATTGAAAATTGAAAAACTTAATAAAACAAGAGTGTATACAGCTTGTTATAAGATTTGAGCTTCAGCCCTTGTGAAGGGCATCAAGCAGACCATTGGGCACTCTAACCACTAGTCGACAAGCCTCTGCTGATCATTGTGTTAGTACTCCTTAAGACATGATAGTGGGCTCATCGTCAACCTGATGCAAAACTATTATGTTTTCAATACTATGGCCATGAAGAACTGCTACTCCCTTTTGCTCATCTCAGAGCTTATTGACAACCTCCAAAGGTGTGTAACCTCACTAAGTTGGATGTTTGGTGGGGCTATAACAACATGTGCATCTAGAAGGAGATGAGTGGAAGGCCACATTCTAGACCAGACGCAAGCTCTTTGAACTCCTAGTCATGTTCTTGGGCTCACCAACAGCCCTGCCACCTTTCAAACAATGATGAACAACATCTTCTAGGACTGTTGCAACCCACTTACTCACCTTCAGTCTTAAGTCCTGGCCTCAGGACTTCATCCTCCAACTAGCTCGCACTTAGCCTTAGAACATACATTGATTGGTCTGCCCCACTTGCAGCTTGGCCATCACTGATCATCATTGCCACATCAGCAGCAATCTTCAGAGCTTCCATCAGTCTCCACCAATGCTTCTCCTAACTATCACTGGCTCCCATTACACATCACAATCCAGTGCATCATCTATCATTCTACAAATCATTCCTTTGCTGATGGCCTGCCAATCATTCTATCACAGCCATGCATCATTCCATCAATCTCCACATCAACCATGCACTTTGTTGTTCTGCCACACTTACATGAACCCCCTTTGCTGGAACTTTCAAAGCAACACTTCTCTTTCTTTGGAAGCCTTCTTTGCACTGCATGATCACAACTGACACCTGCCAGCCTTGCACAATCCTCAGATTATGTCTGGAGCTCCAGCACTGTAATTTGTCACCAGGACTAGGATATGTAGCTTGGAGCTTATCTACCACCAGTATATAAGTTGTAGAGTAGCACTTGGTATAGTAGTCTTGATATTTTCTACAGTTTGCCTACTTTTTGTCTCTTTGGTCTTTGTCTTGTTACAAGTCCTGTTTTATTTGTCTTGTGTCCTATTTTTGTACTTTGTCCCATATTCATTTCATTTTTATTTCATCTCATACTTGTCTTATACTTCCCATCTCAATTCAACTTCATCATTTTACCTCTTTCTCTCTAAGTTTCCTTCAAGTTTCTCTTTCTCAAACCCTTTTGTCTCTCTTCTGTCTTGGTTCTGACCTCTCTTGTCAACTCTTTCCTTGTCTCCTCATTCTGTTCTTCCCTTGCCTCAGTTGTTTAAACCCTGCATCCCTTGTCAACAACCTCAGACTTGCCTTCTTCCTTGCTGCTCATTTTTGGTACCTCAACCAGTTGTGACATTATTCCTGAGACTTGCTCTTAGCCTTAGCACTTGTTTCTTTCTTGCTTGTGACTTCTAGTGCTTGCTCTTTTCACATGCCACTCTTAGCTATGATCAGGGCTCCTTATACCTAGTCTCATTGCTTTTCTAGCTAGCCACAGCCTTTGATTTCTCATGCTTGGAGCTTGTCCCAGGTACTTGTTGTGCATGCAGTACATAATATCCATCTAGTAAGGACTTGCCTAGCAATTTGAGCCTCTGTGGTCAGCAAAATCTGACAAAGACCTTATAGCCAAAGGTATGGTCTGCATATACTTGTACAACATTCTCATCCATACCAAAATGCCAGAGGAGCACCACTGAATCATGCATGTTGTCTTGGAACATCTTTGTCAGCATCAGCTTCATCTGAAACCAAAGAGTGCAAGTTTGAACAGACCTAAATTGAGTACTTGGTGCTGATCATCTCACATGAAGCAGTGGAGATGGACTTGGTGAAGGTGACTGGTGTTGTGGAGTAGATGGAGCTCTAGAGCAAAAAGAAGGTGCAAGCCTTTCTGGGCTTCATCAATTTCTACCAGTGGCTCATTCAGGACTTTTTGCACTATGCCAGCCTGCTGTTTGATATTACTGTGAAGGACACCCTTTAATATTGGGAGGCCCTGGAGCTCAATGATTATAATGCCCTCAAGTTGGCTGTCATCTTGAAGCCTATTCTTTTCTTTTCTGATAACAATTCCTCCTTTTATATGGAGGTCAACAGCTCTGATTTTGCCACTGAAGCTGTCTTATTGCAATAATTCTAGGAGGATGAGAAGTGGCACCTGGTAGCCTTCTACTCCAAGAGCCTAAACATGGTCAAGCACAATTATAAGATTCACAACAAGGAAAATGCTAGCCATCATCAGGGTCTTTGAAGAGTGGTGGCATATCCTTGAGGGTGTGTGACACAAATTTGAGGTCTGGACTGACCACAAAGACCTAGAGTACTTTCAAATGGCTAAGAAATTCAACTGCTGGTAGGCCCACTAGTCTCTTTACCTCACCAACTTTGACTTCTCCCTGCACCACAAGCCCAGCCAGAGCATGGGCAAGCCAAATTGCTCTGTCTCAGCAAGCAGAGATCACAGGACTGAAAGAGAGGATGATACTCTGAAGCTAGTGTCTTAAATTACTGGTGGCCTCAGATGTTTCAGTACATTAGCCCCTACACTAGTACTTGCAATCTGTGTCTCTGGACTAAGTCTCAATGCTGCCTGCTCATGGAACAGCTTCACTCACTTCCAGTTCCAGCAGGACAGTGGAGCATAGCATCTGTGGACTTCATTGTTGAGCTACTTGATTCCTACAGGTACAATGCTATCATGGTGGTGGTGGACCTACAGAAAGTAAGCACACTTCATCCTCATTCACACCACTTGTTCCACTATGGGCACTACTAACCTGTACCAGAAGAACATTTGAAAATTCCATAGTCTTTCTGATATCTATATATCCAACCAAGGTCCACAATTTGTGGGAGAGTTCACACATGTACTGGTTATTGAACATGAAGCTCCATACCTCTACAGCATACCACCCACAGTCTGACAGTTAGACCAAATGTGTGGACCAAGAGCTGAACATTATCTCTGCCTGTTCTGCAATCAGTGCTAAGATGATTGAGACAAGCTGCTCCTGAATGCTGAGTTCCAATACAACAATCACACCCACTTGGCCATGCAAGGCTTCCCCTTCTTCCTTGACCCTAGATGTTACCCTCACATGGATTTTGAACTCTACTCTTGCCCATTGGAGACAAAGCCAAGGTTATACTAGCAAAGGCAAAGGACAAGATAGCACAATATTACAACTAAAGACAGACCCCCATGCCTCAGTATAAGCTTAGAGACTGGGTCTATTTAGATGCATTGAACATCATCACCACTTGATCCTCAAAGAAGTTATTGCACGACCAGCTTGGCCCCTTTGTCATTGAGTGCCAGGTGGGCTCACTTGGCCTATTGCCTTTGGCTACTTGCTGAGATGCATCAGCACCCAATATTCAACATAGTAGAGCTGATATCAGTTTTGGTGTATTCCATTCTTGGCTATTGCTCAGACCCCCCTCCACCTGAAGTTATAGTGGATCAGAAAGAGGAGTACAAGATGGAGGCAATTCTGAATAGCTGTCTGTTCTGGCACCAACTTCTTTTGGGAGCCACAGAAAAACATTCATACTCCTGGACTTGTCAGAGAATTCCACCATCGCACTTCAGGCCATATGTGGTATCTCTGCCACTGACTGGGCCATATGCAAGTTCTTCTATTCTGCATGTCAAGATGCTGCACACTGAAGGGGGGATGATGTCAGGAGACCTTTGTTCTGTTCTACATCAACTTTGCTCCTCCACACTTCACTCTGCCTCTTTATGCTATTCTTTGGAACCACCAGGGCTTGCTCTAGACTTCTGGAGATGTCCAAATGTCATTTCTGTTTTAGACAACCTCCAAAACATCCCACACTTTCTGTTTGGGCATTGTCAGAGGTTAAAGTTAGCTCTGGTCCTCCTGTATAGTTGTTCTCACACCACTGATGTGCCATACTGAGTGGTGGGAATCCTTAGACTTGTTCTCTTTGGATCCTCCTCTGCCAGGTGATTAGTTACTACTGTACCATCATTACCATTTCTAATATCATCTTTGGATTCTCCTCTGCCAGTTGTGTGATTGTGCTGCAACCCCGAGAGGTCACCCTTACAGTAAAGCTGTATATGAAGACAGATTGGAAATTGGGCATACTTCTCTCTAACTTACATGAACTAAGTACTTTTGTGAATAACATTGATTTTCAAGGCCCTTCAAACCCTCTTACACCCTCACCACCTTCACCACCTTTCTCAAACACTGCTTCATCTATGCTAATCTTTCCAACTCCTATCTATAGCTGCAGTTTCTTCTTAATTCCATCACATGAGCTGTCTCCACATCACTGCCATTGCCCACCATTTAACATGCTATTAATGTCTGATTCCCTAGTCCAATCTTGCCATATAGACCTTGACTTAGGCTGCACTGTCTTCTGCCCATCCATTCAATCAGCACAGGACAATCCAGCATCACTACAGAATTAAATATAACCTTGGAACCGATGATAAATGTCCTGAAGCTCTCCTTACATACTTATACTGTAATTAGTAGTTTGATACAGCAGTCTCAATATTGTGAATTACATGTGTTTTCCCTGCCTATACTGGTCTCAGTCCTAGAGGGATAGTGTGGCTGTTTTTGCAGGTTGATCAGGAAGAACTCTGCCCAGAAGTCACTTTTGAAGGTGGCCCAGCTGGCAAAGCTGCCAACTCCTTTGGGGCATTGAAAAACATGTAGTGCAGAGGTGGAGGCCTGTTCAGCCTTTATGTATAACAGCACTCATGCAATTTTTTAGACATCAGAGTCAAAGGCATCTCTGCTAAGGTGAATGTAGGTGAGGCACAATTGTTGAAAGCACTCTCTATTAGTAATGTCACCATTATATATGTTAGAGAGAGTGGGATGGGGGATTTGATCTCATTGAGAGGCAAGCAAGAGTGGAGCTCCTGCTAGAGAGGCATGGTGTAGCTCTGGTTCCAGAGCTTCTGCAGGGCAGTGTGCTAGAAGTAGTGTCAAAGGACTTCCATTTTGTTCTATGCCAACTTCTATTTGCTCTGCCCCTCTACACTTTGCTCTGCCCTCTTGCACTGTTCTCTGGGACCCCTGGGGCCTGCTCTAGACCTTTGTAGATTTCTAGAAGTCATTTCCTTATTGGAGAACCTCTAAAACATTCCACGCTTCCTGCTTGAGCATTGTTAAAGGTCAAGTTCAACTCCAGTCTTTCTATACAGTTGTTCTCATGCTTCCACCACCCACTAATGCACTATGCTGGGCAGCAGGGATTTTTAGACTTGTTCTCTTTAGATTCCTCTCTGCCAGGTGATTAGTTATCAATGTACTGTTGATCACTATTTCTAATATACTTTGGATTTCCCTCTGCCAGTCAGATTAAGCCACAACTTTTGGAGGTTGCCCTTACAGGTAGATGCTCTAAGAGTGCCTAAAGGGATTGAGATATAGTGTTAGTGTTAAGGTGGAGGGTGGAGAGTTTGGATGTGTAATGGGTGAGGAAGGCTTAAATAAGCTGCACCTAATCCTCTAGGTGTAGCAAGCAAGTCCAGGCTTCATTCTGAGGGGCTGGAGCATCCGAAAAGGCTTCTGAACTAGCAAGCTGAGGACATGGAAGCAACATTGGTGTGTAAATCTGGTGGGGAAGTAACAAGTAAGGGCCACACAATACAGGCAGGCTATGTGGGGCTTCCAAACCAGCGTTAAGAGACTTGTTTTGCTGTAAGAGTGACCTCCATGGGCTGCAGCACAATTATGTAACTGGCAAAGAGGAATTCAAAGATTATATTAGAAACAGTAAGAACAAGACAGTAGTAACTAATCACTTGGCAGAGGGAAATCCAAAGAAAACAAGTCTAGGGATCCTTGCTGCTTAGTGCAGCACATCAGCAGGTGGTAGAGGCATGAGAACAACTGTACAGGAGGAGAGGACCAAAACTAACCTTAACCTCTGACAATGCTCAAACAGGAAGTGCAGGATTTGCTTAAAAAGAAAATGACCTTTGGAGATCTCCAGAGGTTTAAGGTGAGCCCTGAAGGTCCCAGAGAACAGTGCAAAGGGGTGGAGTGAAGTGTGGAGGAGCAGAGCAAAATGGAAGTCAATGTAGAACAAAATGGAGGTCCTCTGACATGCACACCCTAATTTCCATATTCATCTGTAACTGTCATGCTCCTCTAGTACCAGCATGACTCCTTCTCAATAATAAATATAGTCATTGATACACCAACTGAGTTTATTCAAGGAAAATAAAAAGAAATGAAAAAAAAGTAACTTTTGTCAGAATTCAAGTAAAATAAAAGATGATACATGTATAGAATGAGTAGAGTAGTGTATACAATAATAATAGACCATAGTAGGAATCACTGAAATAGCTTGCTTGTTACCTACAGTGGCCTGCTCTGTGTTGAAGTTTGAGGGGTGTCTGCACATGACAGCCCCCAATACTAATATGTACACCATTGTAGTTCAGTTCTGTCTTACTCTGTAGTCTATTCATTGTCATAGCTAATACACTTGTTCATAGCCATTTCATGTTTGGCATATTGTGTGCATCTTTGTGGGCTTCAATAAGCTTCCTGTATCATTCTCGTGCTTCTTTTGTGTCACTCTCTCATGTTCTCTTGCATTGTTTTGCACCTTTCTTGTTCATTCCTTTAACACACTGTGGAAAGATTTCCATAGAATGAAACCCTGTTTTTTACACTGAATAACTTGCTGTAACACAGTTATAGGTTTATATTCCTGTAAGTTTGAATTCTGCAATAGCATCCGACCAATATCTGGTATCTCTATAGAGTGCAATGACTCTTGAGAATTTCACAACCTATGACGAAGGTTTTAGTGGCTATTGATGACTTACACAATCCTTGGTCCCACACTTTGTGTGTAATCTTTAGAGTGACCCTAGTCCGTGAAACTACAATTTGAGTCAAGTTTCTCACATATTTAGGAAGATTAACTTTGCGAACTATCTGTATTTTATCATGATACTGTAAAAAGAAATACTATGGGTCATGATCATTCATCCAGTATTGATTATCCTGTGAGGAAGGTTTTGAGGCTTGTCAAGATCAATCTGGACTCAAGCTCTTGACAGAGTTCATAACTTGTCATATCGGTTCAATCATTGGCAATGGTGGTTTTATAGGAATCATCAGAGAAACAGGTGGCAAGCAATTCTGGAACAAAATGGGAAGCGCATCCGGAAAGAAGCAACTGCACTAATGTTTACGAAT
>JABCKQ010009010.1:0-10695 GCA_018857305.1 Termitomyces sp. T159_Od127 | reverse complement strand
CCGCCGTTCCCTAGTAACTGCCATCATTCCACTATATTGACATTTGGGCAATTCCATACTTATTTTTGACATTTTTTTGACATGGTAGACAACTTGACTAACGCCGCTAGGCGTCGCTAAGAGCTGATGGGCAGTTTCCTATATAAAAGATTGTGGCCTGTTGTTTACCTATTAGTTCTCTGTGTTAGCGCCTCAAGGGTCGCCAATAGCGACCTCGCCTACACTTTACTATATATACTGTACTCATAGCATGCAAAATAACAAGTTACCTTTACCAATGCCTCTTATGCTTGAGCTTCAGAGCTCATTTTTAGTTCATTCTCAGTTTACTCTACGCCAAGCACACTTTTGCACAGTGTTCTTGTCTTGCCGCTGGACCTACGCCAGTGTACCAGGAATTCTTACGCCTTGCAACTGTGGCAGGCATTCAATCTTTGGCGACTATGCTAAGATTCCCTTCACAACTTTCCATACCGCTGCCCTCCGCTAACCTGTTTCTGGGACCCTGCCTGACTTGCCTCAACTAGCGAGCCCAACGCTACCCGCCTTGTGATTGCCTACCCCGACACCACAAGGTACAATTTTGGGCGTCATCAGCGTCACTAAGAGCTGATGGACACTTTTATATAAAAGATTGTGGCCTACTATTTACCTACTAGTTCCCTGTGTTGGCAACTCAAAGGTCACCAACGGCAACTTCACTTACACTTTACTATATATACTGTACTTATAGCCTGCAAATAACAAGTTACCTTCACTGTTACCTCTTACGCTTGGGCTTCAGAGCTCAATTTCACCTCTTTTTAAGTCCACTCTATGCTAAGGGCACTTTTGTACAGTGTCCTTGTCTTGCCACTAGAAGTACGCCAGTGTACTAGTCATTTATACGCCTTGCAACTGCAGCAGGCATTGTACACTTGGCAACTACACTAAGCCTCACCTCACTACTTCCTTACCACTGCCATCTGCTAACTTGTCTTCTGGGACCCTGCTCAGCTCACTTCAACTAGCAAGCCTGACACTACTCGCCTTGTGACTGCCTACCCAGACACTACTTGGTACAATTTTGGGCGTCATCAATGCTTCAATGTATTATTGAGTGGCAGGTAATAGAAAGAAGAGATCACCTCGTTCTTCAGAGATCCAAAACTGTTACACATGTTGACAGATTATGTAATATTAAAGTTATTCGAAAACTCCAAAACTCAGCACTTTTTGGTTGACATCTGAGAAACTCTGAATTCCTCAGAATTCCACATTCATCACAAAAAAGATAGTCAAGATATATAGCCATATTTTGGGACCCACACATTCCCAGGGCAATAATATATGAGAAGCATTATATGGTCATATTCCACATGTTGGTTTTTGATAATATTATGATAATACTGAGGTTCAATTAAAATTATATGTTATAATCATTCTAAAATGAGCAAATTAATTGCATCTTGGGTTTAGATTATTTGGTCTTAAAATCATGAGTGCTGTGTGGGTTGGCCTTGTCACAGTTTTCAAAAAGGACAGTTATATCTCATCATATACAAACTATACACAGCTCATATGTAGACTTGAACTAGTGAGATTACATTACAATTGATATCATTTTCATAGTCAATACAACATGCAAAAATGTACGTACAAATGTCACATTCCAGCTACAATTCAGTAATAGCACAGGTGTAACTACTCCATGGAAACATTATCAACTTGAATTTTCATGTTATAATACACCCTTGATTAATAAAAAAAATGTCATCCATTTTGCTTAAGTTGCATTCATCCTTTTGGAATGAAATAAAATTGAGGCACAATGATCATTGCAAAGGCGGAGTCCAAAGGAAGGAGCATTTTTGGAGGCCTCTGCGTGACAAGCCAATCTGTCTCCATCCCCTATCCTCAATTCACTCATCAGCCAGAAGCCGATCTCGGCATTGGTGCCAGAGTCTGGCAGTTGCTGCGTTGAGATCAGTAGGGCGGATGGTCTGAGACTTTCTGGGTTGCAACATTTGCCATCATTCATTCTTCCTCTCACTCACAATCCAGGTGAGCACACAGCCACTCTCTCACATCTATATCGGTCTCACTGCAGGCCTTTTTGTCTGCTCTCCCCAGCAGTTCATTTTTATGATAGTTCTCTCAATTTTTTGATTCTTCTTCTGTGCATAACTTTTGATGAGACCTCTCATTGGCCGCTTGATGAGTCAATCTCATCTCTCACCTCAGTATTTCAAACTAGCCCAAAAGAATTATATTCAAAAGTTTGAAATTTTCTGATGTAAGTACGCGATGGGAAGGTCATGTCGGCACTTCACTTATGTATCTTTTGATAGCCTTTTTAATTAGCCCATCTACTAGTTTTCATTGACCCACCCTCCACTCCCTCTATTCTATGTACTATTCTATGTACTTATAGCTAGACCTTGCCTACGTCAATATATTCATGCAAGTCACACTGTTAGCGTGACTCAGTTGGCGCTAACCTTCATTGCAATAAACTGCAGAGGTGATAATGTCAAGAAGACTCTCCAGCCTTATCTGATCAACATTAGTTGACTAATTATACATATTTCTAACTTATCCAAGCTTAAACTAATGATTGGAGAATGATTCAAGCATAGTATGTAGCAAACAGTGTTACTGTTTCTAATTTTTAAGAAATATTATTAACATGTTTTCTCTGGTAAAATTATAAAGTCCTCATTATGGTATAAATATGATATGGCCTGGTAAGGTTACTTTTTCTGATGTTTTTAAAATATTATTGACATATGTTCTATGGTAAAATCACAAAGTCCTCATTATGCCATAGATATGATATGTATGAGAGGACTCATTGAACAAAATGATCAAAATCAACATCAACTTTCACTTTTCACATGTGACTCAATTTGAATTTGAACTTTGATTCAAAAAGTTGAACTGCCAATGCAAATTGATTTCAAACACTCAATATCCTCATGCACAATCTTTTTGCTTCAGCTCACAGAAAAATGACAGTATTTGTCAGGTTCTGCTGACCACGGGGGCTCAGTCCACTAGGCAAATACCTTACGTGGTGATCACCATGTCCATGAACGCAGAGCACCAGTAGAGTGCAAGGCGTAGGAGGCCGAGGCGGGGCGGAAGAGGAGTGCTGGGGAGTGCCAGTAGCGCTGGATGAGTGGGCGAGTGCCAGGGGGGTGGAGGATGAGTGCCAGGGGGTAGGTGTGAGTCCTGGGGATACAAGAGGGTGAAACAAGCAAGCGCCAGTGTGTGAGCAAGTCTCAGGGTTCAAAAAGATGACAGGTGTGGGGACTTAGCGAGTCCTGGGGATAGAAACAGGGACGTGGAGATTAAGTGAGCCAAAAGGGGAAGGGGCCAAGATAAGATAAAGGGAAAGGAAACAGAACAAGTCGAGATGAGGAACCGAAGACAGAAGAAACAAGAGAACTTAGAGTTAAGAGAGAGAGAAGGAGCAAAGCAGAGTAGAATTAGAGTAAGAGATGAGTAGAGATGACAAAAAGAGACGATATGAGGCAAGTACAATAAGAAATGAAGCAAAGTGAAAATAATGAGACTGGAACACGTGAAAAGATGAGACAGAGGCAAAACACAACAAAACAGCATGGAAGTTACGGTAATATCGAGACTAGAGTACTACTTACTACTCTACGACTTATATGCTATGCAGTAGGTAGGCTCTGGGGCTCAGGCCCGGGTTCTAGTGGCAGGTTGTGGCACCAGGGCTTGGGGTGAGACCCAGGGGCTGTGCAGGATGAAGTGAGAGTTGAGACATGTTGTGCGGTGCAGAGGTCTTGTACTGGGAGCGTGGAGACACATGGTGGCAGGGCAGTGAGGAGAGGAGCAAGAGTGGGGCATGGCGTGCGGAGGTCAGGTCAGCAGTGATGCGTGATCATGATGTGTGATAAGGGTCTCGGCACAGGCTGGGAGCGACAGGTGTTGTTAGTGCTGGCGCTGATGTGGCAGCTATGGGTAGTGTGATAGCTGAGGCCAGTGCTGATGTGGTATTCATGGTGGTGATGGCTGAGGGAATGCCAAGAGTGGCAGTGGCTGGTGGCGGTGATGGGCAGTGATGGTCAGGGGCTGCTAAGGAGGTTGGCCGGGTAGTGGTCCAGGCCTAGGGCAGTTGTGGAGGTTGTTTTGGGGAGGGTTGGAGTCCCAGGGCCAGAGCTGAGTCCTGGGGGTCGGTAGCGGGTCGTAACAGTATTCACCAAATCTAGCACATGACTGGCCTTGTCAATCACCTGATTTATTGAGGGAGAAGGCTCTCTGTAAAATGTCATTTTTGTACTTTTTTTGCTATCTAGATTAGGCTCATAGAGGTTCAAGCTCATGGACCTTCCACCAAGGGAGGCATGCCAACATCCAGGATGTCAGTGTACACATTTCCAGCAATAGTTGGTATGTACTTTCACAAAACACTTGCAAATTTATATGATATTTTTTCAGCCACGTACTTGCTAGTGCAGGCATCAGTATGATGACCATGCCACTCTAGCATCAACTCCTCATATCAATCCCCTACCAAGAGGTGCATTCAGCTTATGCACAAGATTTTAAGAGGTATGGATATGTCTTCATCTTGTGAATGTGTTTGCTGATTGTAATATTTTATAGCCCTCTAGTTATTGAACTATTGAGACTCCATGTTTGAACTGCCAAGGCAGTTGGCTTCAACATGCTCACCTTCCATATGTTATATTCATATAATACTGTGACAAAAAAAACTAAGATACATTGAAGATGGGCATCTGTCAGTTCCGCAATTACTTCTTCTATACCTATCCAGGAAGCTACTGCACCATCTATTGCTACATGGAATCCCCAAGTTTCAGCAGCTATTAGAACCTCCACAAATGATTGGTATGTGCAACATGCTGCTCAAAATGCTGCAACTCGTGCTGCTTATAGCTCAACACGAGGCAGATGATCAAGTGTTTTGCAAGCTTTTGGACCCAGCCACCATTCATATCCTATAAATGGGCCTAGTTCTGGGTTACAATCTTCCACCACCACTTCTAGCACATCACAAAATCAGTATCTTATTGCTATTTTGCCATATGGAGTATGTATTTATACTCTTGAGCAAATGATATATTGATGTTCATTCATGCAAGCCCTCTACTTTCTTTACTGAGAACAATCTGGCCCATGGCGAATATCCTGAAATCCAAATCCATCAGCATCAACTTCTTGACTTATTAAATCAATTAGAACACTTTTAACTTGTCACTTCTTTTATACACCATGCATCGTCTTCAGAATCATTATAGATACCAATTCACAATTATCTTGTTGATCACTACATATCTCACAATCTCACTGTCTCTAGCTTTATTTTAGATCAATGCAATTCAAATTCTGTTTATCAACATCTACCATTTGCTCTCCTCTTAGGAGGTTATTTGAATGCTCATGGTCAAATAATTAAATCTTTGTCTCTAGCCTCATATGAAATGACTTCTAGCAATTTGATCAAGATCACAAAAAGAATCAAACATCCAACATGCAATGTTCATCTATTATTTTATGGTGAATGATTTATTTTTATATGTTCCATTGTCTTACAAAATATATAGAAACACATGGTTTAACACATGGACCCATTCTTGCAGGCACTATGAACTCTCATGCATGTTTTTTGCACATGTGGTTAATGGGTTTTATACCAGTGAAAGGGACAAACCATTAAACACAAACATCTTGTGTCAAATGGGATGTTTTTCCATGCTTTCAGACCCTTCTCCACCTACATCGACTTCATTCAATGCAATCATAGTCTAACAAGCCTCTTCATTTGATGAATCTGATGATGAAGTATGTTTTTTTTATCAATCTTCCAATATGTCTTGCTTATTAATTCATAGCTACCTGATATTCCAAACTTACTTCAAGAAAACTGGCAAACTCCTGCATTATTTCTCCTTGATGTAGTCACTCCTTCATTATCATCTACTTCCTCTATCACTTTGGTACATTGAAGACCACTTCTTGTTACTTCAAGATCACCATCAACTCTTTTGAATATATCAGCATCATCACAGAATCATACTTCAGCAAGTCTTACTTCAGCTTGTCCAATTCATGCAAACACATCTGCTTGGCAACGTTATATTTAGTTGGAAGCTTTTTATCATAGAAGATGCCTTAATCTTAATTGTCTATCTGTCAAGGCTCTTCATATAAAAGCATCAACAGAATTGGCTGGTGCTAGAGCTTTGATTGCTATTTCAATATCACATAGCAATTGCTCTATTCTTCTTAATCTTGATGCTGATGTTATTGTTCATACCTTTGATTTTCAACACTTATTAACTGGTCTTTGAATCTGATAAATGTAAGTTGTCTAGTATTATGTTTGAAATCAATATCTGATTTTGTTTTTAGTGGCCAAGAAACTGGTGAAGGAGTTGAATGTTTGATTCTTCGTACTGCACTCATCCAGATTATGAAACATAACTTACAATATTTCAAGTTGATTGACAATCATGGCCATTACATTTGGTGTTTTAGTCCAAGAGAGCCTTTGCCTTTATGCCTTATTCATGCAAAGGCATATGAAATGTTAGCTGCATTACATATGTACTGGCTGAAGACCACACCATTCCCAATTTCTTCATAGTTTTTATTGGTGGCTATTCTTGGTCGTTCAGCTATTGAAGACTTGAATTTTGTTTCAACTATCAATTCAGAATTAGGAAACAAACTTTGACATTGGCTTACTGATCTTGATGTCCCTCTTGATACCAGTAATATTTAATCTGAATTGTCACAAATTATTGTGAATTACCTTAATCCAAGCACTGTACGTCTTATTTTGTTTATTCATGATTGTAATTAACTTGGTCACTAACCAGCAGAGCTTAATAGACTCTTTGGTTCTGAACATGAATATTATGCAACTGCTCTATACAATAGCATCTTTTTACTTGCTCAGCCTGATTATGATGTTAATAGTTCAAAGGAAATTCAAGCCTACCAAGAGGGCTTTGATGTCAAGATAACACTGACCTTAACTTTTATCTGAGTGAAAATTTTAGATCCCTTTTTATTGTTCTCCATCTTATATAAACATAGGCACTTGGTGACATGACAGGTTCCAAATCCATTTTTATTGAGATAGCTTCATTTTGGATCAAAGACATTGAAGATGTTCTTATACACATTTCTATCTTGCCCAACAATGATTTCCTCAAATGGTTTTATGATCATTTTTGTTGATATTCCAAGGAAGTTGGGCATCCTCAAGCTCTACCTGATTCCATCAACATAATCACTCCTGAAATGAGATCTGATCCTCATATTCAATCATCAATATACCAAGCAGAAAGATTTTTGTATCTTTCAACCAGTAGTGAAATTCCTCCTTTTACTCATAATACTTAGCAACTTACTGTAAAGATTACCACTTTTGAAATCATATTTTATCTAGTTCAGCTTTATCCAAGAATTGCCTTTTAGTTTTTCAAACAGTGTCACATAATTTGTATGTGATAATCATTTGTGTTTTTACAATTCTGACAGTAAATCAGGCATCGTCACAAATCATATGTATTTTCCACACATGCACTCATGATGTTCATGTTCTTAATGAGTTTTTACACTCATGTGTTAATAAACCCATTTCATCTGATAAATCTTTATCAACTGTTTTTGACCTTGCAATCCATCCAACTCTCTTATGTATAGAAGATGCTGAGGAAACATATGCCACTCTTTGATACAGATTGCTTTGTTGACACTAATACACTTATGACATTGTAATTGATACATATGAACAAGAAAAAACTGTGTTTATTAATAAAAAAAAAAAGGTCACACATATTTAAGGCAGTAATCTACAGTAATCAACGAGACTCCATATCAGAGGAAGTATATGTGAAGTAAAAACATCTAAAGTTACATTATCAAAAGGTGTTGTAAGTTCTTTAACTTTAATGTGTGATATATGAAAAGGTGGATAAGTCTGGAAAGGATTGTTGGTATTGTGATTAGGAGCATTGTGAGCCAAGTGATGATCATAGTAAATATGATTTTCATAATCCTCCCAGTCAATTCTATAGCTGTCAAAATCAACATTGTCATCCTCAAACATCTCCATTCCTTGCACACCTTATTGTATCATCTCAAAGACAAACATATCCTTAGGACTTCGCTAACATTGATGAGACTCAGGTTGTATTAAAAGGCATACTAATGATTTTACTGGCACAGCTGTATGGATTAGTGGTTAGCGCACCCTATGGATTACCTGGCATCCCCTCAAAAAGCTGAGGATCAAACCCTGGACATACACTTGGCATATTTTTCATTATTATTTTTTGATTTATTTCACCTTATTTTCTTGACCACAAGGTTTCGCCGGCTTTGCCGCCTCACCCTAGTAACCACCATCATTTCATGACATTGACATTTTAGTAATTTCATACCTACTTTTTGACATTTTTGACATGACAGACAGCCTGACTGGCACCACTAGGCGTCGCTAAGGGCTGATGGGCACTTTCCTATATAAAAGATTGTTGCCTACTATTTACTTACTAGTTCCCTGTGTTGGTGACAACGGTGACTTTGCTTATACATTACTATATATACTGTACTTATAGCCTGCAAATAACAAGTTACCTTCACCGATTACCTCTTACGCTTGGGCTTCAGAGCTCAATTTTGCCTCTCTTAAGCTTACTCTATGCCAAGAGCACTATTGTACAGTGTTCTTGTCTTGCCACTGGAGTACACCAGTGTCCTAGTCATTTACACACCTGGCAACTGCGGCAGGCATTGTACGCTTGGCAACTACGCTAAGCATCTCCCTACCACTCCCTTACCACAGTCCTCCACTAACTTGTCTTCTGGGACCCTGCCTAGCTCACCTCCACTAGCAAGCCCATGCTACTCGCCTTGTAATTGCCTACCCCGACACCACTGGTCCCATTCCACAAGGGGAACAATCACTGCCTCCTTACTACGGAGAGACAGGTCAGATCAAAGCTAAGTAAATAAATTAGTAAAAGAAAAACTTACCCTTTGATGGCCGTACTTACCACCAAGGGCTCCTCTCCCGCCAACAAGGCCTTCAACTCCTCATCAAAAGAAGGAGCCGCTAATGACGCTCAAAATTGTACCAAGTGGTGTCTGGATAGGCAGTCACAAGGCAGTTAGCGTTGGGCTTGCTAGTTGAGGTGAGCCGGGCAGGGTTCCAGAGACAGGTTAGCAGAGGACAGCGGTAAGGGGGTAGTGAAGGGAAGCTTAGCATAGCTGCCAAGCATAGTATGCTTGCTGCAGTTGCAAGGCGTAAGGATTCCTAGTACGCTGGCGTAGGTCCAGCGGCGAGACAAAGAACACTATACAAAAGTGTGCTTGGCGTAGAGTAAACTTTTAGAAGAGACTAAATTGAGCTCTGAAGCCCAAGCATAAGAGGTAATGGTGAAGGTAACTTGTTATTTTGCATGCTATAAATACAGTATATATAGTAAAGTGTAGGCAAGGTTGCCGTTGGTGACTCTTGAGGTGCTAACATGGGGAACTAGTAAGTAAACAGTAGACCACAATCTTTTATATAGGAAAATGTCCATCAGCTCTTAGCAACGCCTAACAGTGTCAGTCAAGCTATCTGCCATGTCAAAAATGCCAAAAAGTAAGTATGAAATTGACCAAATGTCAATATAGTAGAATGATGGTAGTTACTAGGGAACCACGGCAACACCGGCAAAACCTTGGGGTCAAGAAAATAAATCAGAAAATAAAGTCAATAAATCGAAAAATACTGGTGAAAAATACACTAAGGGTGGGCCAAGGGTTCGAACCTCCATTTTTGAGGGGGGGTAGCCGGTAATCCATTGGGCGTGCTAACCACTAATCCATGCAGTTGTGCCAGGAAAATCGTTAGTACACATCTTGATACAACTTGGGTCTTATCACTGCAGGCACCTAGATCCAGCCGTTAGCGCAGCACGTAGCAACAATATAAAACTTACAAAGTTGTTGGCAAAGGGCACCAACCACTCAGCGCCAAGATTGTCATGGTACCTCACCATACACCACTCCAGCAGCTCTCCGTCCCTCTCCCACATGATCCCACCCCCTTGCATTGTGCACCACTTCTGCCATAGGCGCATCATGCCCTCGACCTTAAAACCTCGGAGTCAAGAAAATAAATCAGAAAATCAAGTCGAAAAATAATGGTGAAAAATAATGGTGAAAAATATGCCAAGCATAGGCCAGGGGTTTGAACCCCAGCTTTTGAAGGGGGGTGGCCAGTAATCCATAGGGCGCGCTGATGACGCCCAAAATTGTACCTTGTGGTGTCAGGGGTAGGCAGTCACAAGGCCGGTAGCGTTGGGCTCGCTAAGTGAGGCAAGTCGGGCAGGGTCCCAGAAACAGGTTAGCGGAGTGCTGTGGTAAGGGAAGTGGTGAAAGGAGTCTTAGCGTAGTAGTCACCAAGGGTTGAGTGCCTGCCGTAGTTGCAAGGCGGAGAGATTACTGGAACACTGGCATAGGTCCAGCGGCGAGACAAGGACACCGTACGAAAGTGCGCTTGGCGTAGGATAGACTGATGATGAGCTCAAAATGTGCTCTGAAGCTCAAGCGTAAGAGGCAATGGTGAAGGTAACTTGTTATTTGGTAGGCTATAAGTACAGTATATATAGTAAAGTGTAGGCGAGGTCGCCGTTGGCGACCCTTGAGGCGCTAACA
>JABCKQ010009009.1:0-10704 GCA_018857305.1 Termitomyces sp. T159_Od127 | reverse complement strand
GGACCATTTCCTGAATCACATGAGTTCAACTACCTTTGGTAGTCATATGTTGTATGACAAGTATGGTCCACCTTATTCCAGTGAAAATGATGATGAAAGCGTTGGAGCTATCCTGGATCTATCTTGAAGAGATAGTACACCTACATGGCCTACCAAGTTTGATTGTTAGTGATCAAGATTCTGAGTTTACTTCCAGGTGGTGGAAGGAGTTGCATAAGCTGCTTGAGGCAAAGTTTCTCATGTAAACATCATTCCATCTGCAGATGGATAGGCAGACAGAACATGCAAACCAAAATGTTGTGCAAATCTTCAGAGCATTTGTTCATCCTGATTAGAAAGACTGGGTGGATCAAATCCTGTTAATAGAATTTGTAATAAATGCAAGTATATCTGAAACAATAGGATATGCACCCTTTGAGCTCAACAATGGCTACATGCCATCGATGATCAAGGAACTTTGTACAGATGAAGTGATTCATTGTGGGATCAAGGACTTTGCACAAATGCATTGATAAACTTGGCAAGCACCCACAATGCAATTATCAAGGTGTGCGTCTTCCAGACCCACCATGCTAATAATTGCCAAAACAATGAACTGGCAATTGGAAAGGGTGATCTAGTGTATCTGTCCACCAAGAACTTGAATTTGCCCAAGGGGCAGGCATCTAAATTGTGCCCAAAGTGGGTAGGACCATATAAGGTCCTGGAGGCAGAGCCTACCATGTCGAATTATGTGCTGGAATTGCCCACAGTGCTGCAGGCACGGTGCATCTGTCAGAGGACTTCCATTTGACTTCTATCTTTGGCACCTCACTGTGCCCCAGCCCACCTCCTACACCATTCCCTAGGACCCCCAGAGCTCACTCTAGACTTCCAGAGATCTCCAGAGGTTGTTTCCTTTTTAGGAAAGCCCCAGAACTTCCTGCACTCCCTGTTCAAGCATTACCCAAGATTAAGGTTGGCTCTGGTCACCTGTACAGTTGTTCCGCCTCCACCACCTGCTGATGCGCTGCTCTGAGCAGCAGGGAATCCTTAGACTTGTTCTCTTCAGATTTCCCTCTGCTAGGTGATTAGCTACTCTTATATCATTGATTATCATGCCTAATATAACTTCAGATTTCCCTCTGCTAGTTGTGTGATTGAGCCATAACTCCCAGAGGTTGCCCTTACAGCATTGTGCCCAAGTTTCATGTGTTGCTGCTGTGACCGTATCTGGCAAATAATGACGCACTGTTTCCAAACCACGCGATGCCTGAACCATATGATTTTGGCATAGCCAACAGCCAGGAATGGTTTGTGGATGACATTAGAGGTCATTGGTGGTTGCAATTGGGGCACTTCAAATTTGAGGTGAGATGGAGTTTGGGGGACACCACATGGAAACCCCTTGAAAACTGTAAATTGCTCACAGTGATGAATTGGTATCTGAAATTGCAGTGCATTAAACACCTTCATCAGCTTGCGCAACACACGTAGGGGGAGGCGAGGCCATAATGTGGCCAAGTCTTAATAGTGGCCATATGTGGAGACCAAGTAATCACAGCAACAGCTGATGCCACGTGCCATGTGGCTGAAACTTTGTAGGTGTTTGTCTGCAGAGTGGACTTTGGAGATTTTTTGCTGCCCATGTTCCTTGTCCCTGACATGTAGCAGACATGTGAACTTTGAGTAGTAATGGCCTCTTGAGGCCCTTACAAGCCTGGACAGAGCTTGCAGAGCTCTGAAAGGGAGGGAGACCCATACAGGGTCAAATCTCACATGCAATAGCACCAAATATTCCAGCATTTTCCCAAAATGCAGCTGTGGCCTACCTAATCCATGAGGAGCTGCTGCTCTATGAGATGCCCATCTATTTCCAAATGGAGAATCAAATCAAGCTGATGCAGAGGCAGCGTGTTTTGGTGCTTGAGCGAATTGACCATGCTGTGAAGCACAAACTGTCATCTCCTGAGGAAACAGTTGGTGAGCCTAAGCGGGCCCAGCAGCAGCTACCACAACCAGCAGATGTGGGCAAGGGCAGGAGTGCCCACCACAAGTAGGGTGGTGCTACAGGTGGCCCCATCCATGGACAGGCCTGCAAGGCTTACAGCCACCTCCACAAGTTCTGCATTGCTGGCAATAATGCCTGTGCAGCCTATAGCCGCCTCTATTGAGCAATCAATGTTGTTGTCTATGCCTGCATGGCCTGTTGCTACCTCTGCTGGGCAGTTAGCAGTTGTCACCCTGGCCTCTGTGGCCTTGATAGTGCCAAAGGCGCCAGGGGTACACAGGGCAATGGATGAGGAGATGGTGGTTGTGGAAGCAGGGAGTGCAGTACCTCCATTGAAAGGAACAATGGGCCAGCCTAGGTGTGGGCCTTCAGCTGTGAGTCAGGCCCTGGAGGCACCAAGGCCTTCCAAAACTCATTGGGGGCAAAGGCCACTCCTTGCTGCATCACAGCTGGAAATTGTGGATTTTCCAGCAAACATTCCAGAATGGGCAGAGGCTGCCCAAATGCTATTCATGAAGGCCCAATCTGAACATGCTGTTTGACCTCAAACAGCTAGCACAATATGCGCTCATCTTTGGCAGACCAGGAATGGAAAATACCTGGCAAGGCATTGCAGTCGACTATGCTTACTGCATGCATTGGTGTACTCTATTCAGGTTTGCACTCTGTCAGGCCCTTTGCACCAATAGCGCAGGAAAGACCATGCTGGTTTGGCAGCTAGTGCTTGTTATGGTATGGCCAGGATTGTATCATGAGGCAGTGGATGCTTTTAACAAAGTATATGAAAAACTGTTAGAGGGCCCATGTGGGGCCCAAATCAGCATTTTTCAGGTTCACGTACTGGATGATCAGGTGCAGAACCTTTTGGATGATGACATGCTTTGCATTTTTTTATACAGCCAAATCCCAGTTGAGTGGGTTGACCACACTTATACCTATGGTGTGGTCTACTTGGAACAATAGTTCCATCACTCCACAATGTCCTTGGACATCTTTTGAGAAGTCGACAATGAGCGCCTGAAGCACCTTGAAGTTTACAGGACCCCTGCAGCTATTCCCCAATGGAACAGATGGTGTGGGATGAGCAAGGAGGATTATTATTGCCTCCTCTTCAAGCACACTGAAGAGGGCACAGTGGGGCTGTTTCCTGAGGCTAATGGCCTCTATTATTATATTGGGATGGACTCAAATGTGGGTCAGCTCTGGAAATGGACATCAGCGCATGGTATGATGCCTTCTATTGGGGCTGCGACTAACATTGCACTAACCAATTCTGAATGGTAGATGGGACTGCTGCAGGGGGCTCTACGACCCCACTGAGGAAGTACTCCAAGCCCCTCCTCCTCTGCAATTAATGTTGCAACTGAGGAGGAAGCAAAGACAACAGACATGGGCAGAAATCCACCAAGCATGTAGTATGGGCTGAAAAAGCCCTTGTTATTGTATATAGTAGAGGTAACATTGAGTTATGCACTCAAAATGTCTTACTGACACTTGTCGTGCCTTGCAGCATGTAGATTGTACAGCATGTAAGAAATGTACCTTGTGTAATATACAGTGTCATACGATGCCAAATTATGGGCTTCATCATGCACTACTGGTGTCTGTAAGCACTACATGCATTAGCTCGAGCATTAGTACCCAATTGGGTACAGAGAACACACTGAGTGAACTCCTTGAGCAACATCATGGCTCAACTAAACACCTATTGTCGTCATGGTGACACAGATATAAATAGTCAAGTACGACTACAATCACAGTTGTTATGCACAGAACCCCATATAACACTGAGATAGAGTACTGAGTGTAGACCGTACAATGGTCTAAAGAGGGGGTGTGTAACCTGCATGGTTACTTGTACCATATACTTTGTGCTTATAGCGCATATTGTAGTCTATTTGGACACCAACATGCGCCTTTGCTGCACATCTGTAGATTATGTAAGGCAGCATCTGGTATTCATAATATACCTAATCAAATCCAATATTTGGTCTGATTCAGTTACTGCATGAAGGATGCAAGATTGTTCTAGCTGTAGCCTCTGGCTACAGCAATCCCCCTCCTGCAACTAGTGGTGGCAGCCAAGCAGCCTGTAGTTGCATCAGCATCCAAGGCAAATGAACACACCACAATGGGGGGACAGAAGCCAGCCATGAATGAGTCAGCTAGCAATACTGTGGCACTAGCAGTGTCATCAAAAGCTGCTGAGATTGAATTGAGGAGGGAAGAAGTGACACCAATTGCACCTGCTGTACTTGTAACTGCTATAATAGTAGTTATCTCTGGTTGAAAACTGGCCCTACATGCTCCAGGGCTATCACAATCATGTTGTGGCCATCAACTACCACTTGATGTGTCAAAAATGGAAGTCATTGACTTCTCAGTGATGACACCCAAGAATGTGCCTAGTGATGTCGGGCAAACACTAGGCAGTGTGTGTAGCATCATGCTTGCTTAGTGAGGAAGAATCAAGCAGGGTCTCAATAGATGAGTTAGTAGGAGCAGCAGCAAGAAGAAAGATTGAAAAGCTTAGCATGAGTGCTAAGCACTAGAGGCCTGCTGTATTTGCTAGGCACACAAAGTGGACTAGAGCACTGGCATACTTCCAATGACAAAACAAAGTGCTAAGACAGCACCTTGGCAAAGGATAGATGAAGATTAAGCTTAACTGAGCTCTGAAGCTCAAAGCATAGAAGACAGGGTGTAAGAGTAACTTGTTGTTTACAGTAAGTGTTAGAACTTCTTAATTCAATGCCTGGTAGACAGTAAGTTATAACTAGGTAACTATGTCAGTTTCGATAGTATACATAAAAAGGGAAAGTATCAATTCACCCTCAGTTCAATGTATAATTGACTGAGGGTGTTGAGTGATGTATGGTAGTATATATACATATTTGAAGCAATGGCAAAAGGGCCACACAGTGGCCAGACAGTGTGATATTGAATGTGATTAGTAAAAGGGTGATTAACAATGAGGTAGGTGAATAAAGGAGGCAGATGAAGGGTCAATGGTGTGGATGAAGGGTTGATGGTGCACTTTAACTTGCTAACAGTAAGTAAGTTCAGTCTATATCATAAGTGGTAAGCAAAGTCACTGTTGGTGACCCTTGGTCACCAAAGCAGTTAACTCAGTAGGCAAACACTGACCAACAATCTTTTATATAGGAAAATGTCAAGTCAGTCCTTGGCAACACCTAGCCATGCCAATCAAGCTGCCTGTCATGTCAAAATGTCAAGAAGTAGATATAAAATCACAATCAGTGCCATCAAAATGATGATGGTTGCTAGAGTGTTGCAGCAGTGATGATAAATCCTTGGTGGTCAAGAAAATAGGAAAAAATATATAAGAAAAGCAGACCATGGAGTGTGCTAACCATTAGTCTACAAGCCTGTGCCAAAGAATGTGTGAGTACTCCTTTTGACACAATAGCAGGCTTATCACTAGCCAATGTTCCCTTGCAAGCTGAACTTGCTCAAATGCTCTTTATGTCTCTTCTGGTCTTGTCAATACTGCTGGCTGAATACAAAATAGTTGCTGTAAAGAAGGAAGGATCTGTGCACTCCTGTGCAGTACAATAGTCTTGTGGTGACCCAGCAAAAGGAAGCAGCTGCAGATCAAAGCAAAAATAAGGGTAAAAACAAGGCTGCTTTGTCCAAGGATGAAGGTGACTATGAGCAGTCCAAGTTTAAGCAAGAAGACATCAGTGCCTGCCTTGGCAATCCTTGACACCTTTCTTGGCCCATGCTGAGGCCTTCCCTAGCTTCCACTGAGTACTCATCATGCATCATGACCACTTTCACCCTCAGTCTGACTTCCATGCTCCATGCTCCCTCTTCACTCACCTCCTTGACTCACACTCTATGCCTCCTGTGCTTCTAAAGTAAAGCCCTTTCTTGAGGAGCTTCTTTTGCACCACACAATATACATCAACACCTGCCACCACTTTGCACAATCCCTGACCTTCATTGCAAGCCTGTCAGGGAACTTCCATTTCTGGTCTACACTGATTCTCCTCGATCCACTCCTCTACACTCCAGCCCACCTCTTGTGCCACTCCCTGAGACCCCCAGGCTCACTCTAGACCTCTGAGGCTTGCTCTAGACCCCTGGAAATCTCTGGAGGTCAATTTCCATTTTAGAAAATCTCCAAAACTTCCTGTACTTCCTTTTCAAGCATTATCCAAGTTTAGAGTTAGCTCCAGTCATCTATACAGTTGTCCTCAAATCTCTTAACTCTTACTACACCTAGAGATGCAGGTGCAACTGACTCAAGCTTCCCTCACTCATCACACAATTGAACTCTTCATCCTCTGCCAAACTACTGATCACATCTCCTAATCCCTCTAGGCACTGCTAAAGCATCTACCCTCTATCATTGTGCCACTTTCAATGGCAGAACCACTTTTTTCAGCTTTGTTAGTCCCCCCAGTAGCTCTGGCAGCCCCAGCAGGTGCCTGGATGCAGATCCCATATCTGGCATGTCTGGCACTCCTGAACACATATGATAGTCACCACACCTCCAGAAAATGCTTCCTCCAGTCCTGCCTCGCCTATATTCACTTCAGCAGGGATGCCCTTAACTCAATGCATTGAAGATAGCTTAGATGCTGTCAAACATGAAGGCTGAGTGGGCTTCCACATATGCACTACAGATGCTTTAGCATCCTGAAGGTGTTGGAAGCTTCACAGACTGGGCCACCTTTAAAAAGGATTTCTGGGCAAAATTCTTCCCAATTGATCCTGCCAAATCTGCTGCACTACCGCTGCATAACAGGGAGCAGTATGAGCAGAGAAAGTGGTGATGATGCCCAAAATTGTACCAAGTGGGCAAGCACAAGGTGGAAAGGAAATAGCATCAGGCTCGCTATGTAGTTGAGAACAGGGCAGGGTCCTGGAAGACAAGTTAGCAGAGGGCAGCAGTAAAGAAGTGGGAAGGTGGTGCTTAGCATAGTTGCCAAGTGCTAGAGTAAATAAGAACCAACAATCTTTTATATAGAAAAATGTCAATCAGACGTTGGCAACACCTAGTGGTGCCAATCAAGCTGTCTGTTATGTCAAGATGTCAAAAAGTAGGTATGAAATCACCAACTGTCAGCATCATCAAAATGATGACAGTTGCTCAGGTGCAGCCATAAGGTCGATGAAACCTTGGTGTCAAGAAAGTAAGGTAAAATAAGTAAAAAAAAGAATATAATGCAATACTAAAAGTGCTTGTCCAGGGATTTGAACCCCACTCTTAGGAGGTTACCCAGCAGCATTGAAGTACTCTCCCCTCCCTGGACTCCTAGTACTGATACCATTGATAGTTCCACCCCACTTGAAAATCCTGCACTGTCTTATTTGTACCTTACTGCATCCAAAACCTTTGAACTTTAAACTATATGCTTCTTCTGACATCTACCTCACTACTTTACCTCATTCTCCTTCCCCACCATTTTTAGTCTTATACAATCAATTATACCCTCTCCCTCTGAATTTCACCCTGACATATGCACAAGCTAACACCCCTAAAAGGAAAGGAGTACAGGTCAAGAAGTATAAACCCATACTCAAAACCAAACCTGTTGCCAGCAGTGTTCCCAAGGAGTTCAGAATTGAGCAAAAGATCCTTAGTGACCCACTAGCTAACATGCCACTTCTGGACCCTAATCCACAGCCATTTCAGCCCACTGGACACTTGATCAAGGAAAGGCACCAACAGTTTCTTAAAGACTATGACACCAGCTTCTTTACTCAGGCAGAACTCAATGTGCTTAGCAACCTAATGGGCCTTTGCTTGAGACAACACGGAAAGAGACAGTTTCAGGACTGACTTCTTCCCACCAGTGGTAATCTCTACTATCTCCCATGTGCCTTGAACTGAACACAACAGACCCATTCCCCCTGGTTTGGAAGCAAAAGTTTGCCAGACCATATGCAACAAGATCAAGGCTGGCATCTACAAACCCTCAAATAGTGTTTACTGCTCATGCTGGTTTTGTGTACTCAAGAAAAATGACAAACCTCATATTGTGCATGGCTTGGAACCACTAAATAGGGTCACTGTTTGGCACTCTGGGGTGCCACCATTCCTGAACCATGTGGTAGAATACTTTGCCAGCAGAATCTGTGGCGCTATCCTGGACCTTGACATTGGCTACAACAAGCAGCTAATACATACATCCCACTTCCCAAGACCTTACCACCTTCCAAATGCCTTTTGGTACCCTCTGCTTAGTTACTCTCCCCATAGACAATGTCACCTATATTCTTCAACCCAAAGGACCTGAATTTGTACTCTGCTTCATTGATGATGTTGGTACTAAGGGACCAGAAGATTGGCAGCTCATTGATGGCACTCCCGCTAAGTACCCTGAGAATCCTAGCATATGCCTAGCACTCTGGGACTTCTTTCAGCTGCTTAACCAGATCTTACAATGCATGAAGTACTGTGGAGGAACTTTCTCTGGGCACAAGTTGGTTCTATGCATGCCAAAGTTCAAGATCCTAGGCCATGTCTGCACCTCTGAGGGACATGTACCTGAAGAGTCATGTCTAGCGCTCCTAGAAAGGTGGGGTATCTGCCATGATCTCTCTGAGGTTCATGCCTTCTTGGGAGCCATGGGGGTGCTCTGGATGTTCATTCAAAACTTTGCTCACCAAGCTCATCACCTTACCCATCGTACCCACACCAATGAACCCTTTGAGTTTGGTTCTGACCAAGTGAATGCACAACGCAACCTTGTGAAAGCACTCTAAGATGCTAAGCCCCTGGTACCCATTGACTACACCTCTCCTGACCCCATCATTCTTGCCATTGACACCTTCTACATTGCCATTGGATTCTACTTTTGTCAGTGTCTTAGCAACAACCACAAGCAAAGGCACTATAATCACTTTGGATCCATCACCCTTAACAACCACAAATCTCACTACAGCCAGCCAAAACTGGAACCCTACAGCTTATTTTGGGCTGTAGAAGTGGACGCCAGATACATCAAGGGGATGCTCCAAAACCCAGACATACAGCCATCAGCAAGCATAAACCAGTGGGTGGTAACTATCCTGATGTTTCACTTTGAATTGGTTCATGTTAAAGATGCTTTCCATGGACCCAATGGACTCTCTAGATGACCACGGCAACCTGGCAACCCAGAACCCAGCCTTAGCAATGACAAGGACTTTAGCAATTGGATCAACCAACTCCATGGATTCATTCACTTGATTCAACTCCCTATCCAACTGTTAAGATCCAACACCCCTGCTAACACACTTCTTCACTCCATTGTACCCTATGCACCAGCTCCCTTCTATACCATTGACACATTCTATACTAAAGACTTGAACACTTACATTCAACGGGCCCCAGTACAGGTAGTAGAGGAACCTCAACTATTGCACAAAGACAGCAGTAAACTCAACTACAACGTGGTACCCAGGAGCGCCAAGGCTATCAAAGAAGACTGTCACCTAGATTTGCTGCACCAATGGATGGACAACCTTAAGTGCCCTTCACAGCTAACAGACAATGAGTACAAATCCTTCATCTGCTATGCTACCCACTTCTTCCTAAGCAATGATCGCCTTTGGTGCCAGAACAAAGATGGCACCCACAAGCTGGTAGTCAAGCAAGACAGTTGCCTACATATCCTATGCACTATGCACAATGAATTGGGACACCGCGGTCTCTACACAACAAGGGCAACTCTACTGGAACAGTTTTGGTGACCTCAAGCACAATCAAACATTGCTTGGTATGTCAAAACATGCCACCTTTGCCAGATACAGCATATGCACCAGTTCTTCATACCGCCAATGGTTGCTACACCTGCACCTTTATTCAACAAAATCTACATCAACACCATGCATATCAGGACACTTCAAGTACATCATACAAGGACAATGCTCGCTATTTCACTGGCCAGAGTTCTGCATGCTTCAGCAGGAGAACACAGACGCAATTGCTAAGTGGCTCTTTGAAGATGTCATCTGCCATTGGGGTGCGCTAAGAGAAATAGTCACTGACAATGGGGCTCCCATCATCAAAGCGCTAACTTATCTTGCCAAGAAATACAATATCCACCACATACAAATTTCAGGCTACAATAAGTGTGCCAATAGACTAGTGGAGCACCCTCACTTTGATGTGTGCCAAGCTCTTTTCAAAGCTGTAGATGGAGATGAGACCCAATGGAGCAAGGCCACATACTCAGTCTTTTGGTCTGAAAGGGTAACAATCCATAAGCACATAGAATGCTCACCATATTATGCGGCCACAGGCACCCACCCCCTATTACCTGCTGACATTGTTCAAGCCACATACCTACAACCCACTCCCAACAGTCTCCTTTCCACCACCGACCTAGTTGCCAGATGGGCCATCGACTTACAAAAGCACCAAAAAGACTCAGTGTGCTTACACAAGACAGTCTTTAGCACAAGGCGCAAGGCAGCACTAAGGTTTGAAACTGACTATAGTGCTACCATCAGGGATTACAACCTCAAGAGGGGTGCCTTGGTTCTTATGCGCAACTCCAAAATTGAAACCACTTACAATGAAAAAATGCAGCCCTAATACTGTCACGACCCACTACCAACCTCCGGGACTCAGCCCCGGCCCCAGGACTCCAACCTTCCCCAGAACCACCCCCCCAACCCCCCCCGGTCCCGACCGCCACCCCCCCCACCCCCCCACCCGCCCCCCGCCCCCCCCCCCCCTCCCCCCCCCCACCCAC
>JABCKQ010009007.1:0-10741 GCA_018857305.1 Termitomyces sp. T159_Od127 | reverse complement strand
AAAAAACAGTCGGAGCGCGCATGCCGGTGGATGAGAGCAGCTAATGAATTTGTGTAGCATTATTTTTTGAAAGGGTGCTGCGTGTTTGGTTGCACATAGTAAGCAAACTTGGCGTCGACTCCCAATGCGACCACACGTAAACGGTATGTAGTATGGGCCCTGGCTGTTCTTATGTGGACCTCGTCGGTCATTTACTCCTCCCCCTCCTCCGAACTATCAAGAACAACAAGAAACTGCTACACCATTGGCTGTTCCATGTTGGGGCCGCGTCAGTTTTATTCACTCTTTCTCATTTTCAATAGCCATTCGAAGGTGACAGATCCTAAACCTAGATCTATGCAACCGTAAAAAAGTTTTCAATTCCTTACATCCTTGTAGTACAAGGCAGCGTCGATCGCAGAGGCTCCTAAATTGATGCGGACGACGTCAAGCAGCCTAGATGTTCATGCAGGCTTCATGCCATTTCATTTAGTGGACTGTTTAACAACGTGTCACACCAGACGGCGTTGAGAAGAGAGCACTTCTGAGTCTTATAGAGGTAAAGGGCGATACCTGTCCAACAACCCTATTTATGCGTTTTTGCATATCATATCTTCATATCCAGGCCATTTAACTCAGGCGGAGTTGATACGCGTTGAAGGTGTGCGCCAAGTATGGAGACTCAAATGCCCTTCAATTCGCACCTCGAGTTGATAAAATAAGCTTTAGGTGTCGTTGATGCTCATACTAAGCTGGGCTTGAGCCGCAAACACGCTATTATACTCGGACTGTAACGAAGTACGCGCTTCGTGAAATCGTAAGAAAAAAGCTGTGACTAGGCGTGCATAGGATCGGCTTGAGAGCGCACATTCCCTAAGTGCTCCTACCGGGCCTTCTGCCCTGCATCTGTCGCAGACATCACTCTCACTCTCCTTAACTCGCTCTCTGCACAGGCGAGGAACATGTGGTAGAGGAAGAATTCCCAATTTGATCGCACAGAACTTACGATTTGCCATTGATCATCATTTATAGTAGAATCGCCGCCCGGTTAAACAGACCGAGCAGTAAAGCGAAATGCAGGAGGGAGATCAACCGTTTTACCGAAAATACGTTTCTCATCAACACGACGGAGGAAAATCCTTTCTTTCAGCTGATACCTGTGCTCGTGGCGACATTCAACATCATCTGGGTACTCTCGGCGATTCCGATTAGGTTTCAATAGTGGCGCTGGGTATGTTAGAACCCTATAGATAACGTGTAAGATATCCCTCAGAGCGTAATAACGAACTGTATTGAATACCTATAGATAACGTGTAAGATATCCTAGGTACTCGTATTTAGTGTTTTGTCTGTAAGTATAATTGATATGAACGTACCCTCAGAGCGTAATAACGAACTGAGGGTACTGTAGGACATCTATAGAATATATATATGAGTAGGTGGGACAAAGCAATCGGTGGCCAATGGTCCTGTCCATTGTGTCGTGTCGCGATACCCTTTTACCATATCACATTGTCACACAACGTGATTTGTCGACACTCCAACAGGGTACCTAAGTCAAAGTATTGGTCGCGGAGTTATAAGGTTAGAAACCAGCACTTACGAGGAAAAGGTAGATCCCTCGTCCACGATATGAGGGCGTCATTCCATCTCTGGAGAGGTTTTCCTCGAGAATGTTCAACGCAAACTAGACTTTACAAGACTTGGCAATCAAAGTGAGTGAATATGTGAATACATGTTGATCAGAAATCACTTCCGAGGCAACGTGTGCTGTAACACAGGGCTTCACTATGGATCCTTGGCGCTCTTGTTTATATGAAACTTGCTATACTTGACTTGATATCCAACTCCTTTGAGTTGGTACGACATTGACCAACACATAAAGCGACTTTCTAAGCACAAGTCCTCAAAGCATATCGACTTCGCATACTTCAACCTCATATCGTACAAAGTAATGAAACAATCGACCACAGTGCTAGACCATTCACGTAATCCTTCGCGTTCAAGTGATACTCTTTATGGTTTCGGATTCGGTGGAATCCATCCAACGCTTATGACTACGAAGAATAAAGACGCCATGATAATAATAAAATATTGCACCAAGTTCGTGCATATGGAGTTGTAATGATCCCAAGTACAGATGTGACATCTTGTTCGTTCAGCCTCCATTCAGGACAAAGAACGTGGGAAGCTGTGAACTTGAATCGAGTTTGGGTTCAGTTCATCAATCTTCAACAGCCGAAATTCGCATGTCCAACTGATAATAACAGCCGACTTTGGAACAAGAATACTTCAACCACTCATTGCTATCTTAATGACGTCCAGTAACAATTCATTCATCGACGAATTGGAGGCTGGTCAACTCAGCGAGAAAGAGATTTTCTGGCGAGATCACTATAACTTCCTGAAAGACCGCGGTTATACGCTTCGAAACCGCTACAATCCTGACTGGGTACCATCTTGGAAAATCCAAAAAGAATTCTTCAAAAAGTTGGAGAGACTGCGAAGACGGACAATTGATTCTCGTAAGTGTGGCCATTCGCAATCATGGTCTCTACAATATCATTTGCTGTTACAGTATGCTCCGATTGTGGATGCAATCCGTGCCGATGGTTCTCTGGTGGTCTTGAAGGAAATCAAACTTCATTCTGATCAAGAAATTCCTATCGGAAAACTTTTCTCCTCTGGAACGTTGGCCAAGCACCCGAAAAACCATTGTGTGCCCTTTATGGATGTCATCGAGCCGTCTGAAGGTTCTGGGTCAGCGTTTGTTGTCATGCCGTATCTTTTAGACACAGACAATCCACCCTTCGAAACTATTGGTGAAGTGGTCGCCTACTTTGAACAAATATTCGAGGTAACGGTGTTTTGATCTTACCAAGTCCATTTTAGCTGAAGTGTGAGAAAGGGCTTAGAATTTATGCACAACAACCACGTCTATCATGGGTGCGACTAAAATATTTTCATATCACAATATATTCATCTCCCCATCTCTCTAGCGACTGCAAAGTTGATAATTTCATGGGAGATACAGTATCCTAGTTTAAACATCCTCCTCACCCATCGTCGCCATACATGAGACGTGACTATTGTGTAGAGGTTTCAATACGCACCTCTCGCACAAGCAAACCAGTCAGATACTACATTATCGACTTTGGCCTATCTACAGTCTGTCGTCCTGAAGATGCACCCCATCTCAGGCAACCTCCCTGGGGAGGTGACAAGTCAGTTCCTGAATTTTTACTCCCCGATGCAAAAGCTTGCGACCCCTTTGCTGTAGACGTCTATTGCATGGGTAATTCTATCAGGACACACTATACTGATGTGCGTCTTCTTAAAATTTGGTATTTTATGATGTCATTGATAAAGAAACAATAACACAGGTTGGGACGGTTTTGCAAAGCGAAAACAAGCTTTTGACTTCATGAAGGAACTCGTCGACGATATGACCAACCCCGATCCTTAAAAGCGACCATCGATGACTGACGTTGTCTTACACTTTGAGGAGATTATCAAAGGCCTTGACGACAAAAAACTCCGTTCGCCGGTTCTCGACGTCGGTGATGAACTCGGAACTTTCAAAAAGATCATACACTGGACCACGCAATGGACTAATAAATTGTGTGGTATTCCGGCCATACCCGATGCATAGTCACAGCGAATACTTTGCAATAGATTTTTCCCAGACAAAGACATTCTTCTCGCGGTTTTCTATCTACCCTTTATTTTTCGGAATTTAATATTATCATGATTGTTTCTTGTTGTCTATACAGATACACCATAGACGAAGTGCTATATACGTAAGTACTCGTGAAAGATGGATTTCAATGTAAAATTCCCAGCACAGCTACAACTAAGAGACCTAAAACGTGTATGGTGTTACGATACTTGGCATATGTGTTACAAGCTGTCGAAGGTGACATTGAAGGTGACAACAAAGGAAAGAATCCATTCTAGATTTTCTTACCACTTTTCGGTGTTTCAGTATTGCCACTGTTCCTAAGCCGGTATGTACTTCTTGCTACTCGTCCTTGGTATTCCCATAGAACTTTGAACTTCTGAGACGCGAAAATATTCAAGAGAAGAGTCTGACTCCGTGGGTGTTGGTTGCTAGACAGTTGCCAGGAGCAGTGTAGAGACGATGTCAAGTCGGTTGTGATTGTCAGCTGATACAGTGGAGAAACGTGACTTGTGTTACACTTTGTCACTTAATCACTCTGCACTGATCACACTTAGGGCAGGCGACGAGCATGAGATAGTTGCATGGAAGTCACGGAAGTGTGTAATTACGCTCCCCATCTTCACAGGATCTGGACAGATTGAGTGAGTAATACTTCAAGCACATCAACCTTCTGTCCCCCATGCGTTCGCTCGTATTGCTCATACTACATAACTTCTTGTTTTGTGTTGAGGGACATAGAAAAGTAAGGATAAGCACCCCACAGCGAGTTCCTGGCAATACCATCTGCTCTCTTTCTATCAGAAGTGGCAATCCCTAGTATTCGCCGTAGCGTGCTCAGTCGCGTTAGGGATAGTAACGAACTGTATTCAGTACCTAGTATTCGCCGTAGCGTGCTAGGTACAGTGAAGTGAGTACATTAATCATTAGCTAAAGAAAGAACAATGCGCATCCTCAGTCGCGTTAGGGATAGTAACGAACTGAGGTGCGATAAGAGAAAAAAACTGCTCCAAAGGGGGCGCAGCCGTGGACACGTGACCGGGACATCTGTGTCCCTCCAGTATCACATTCTGACACTTTCCAGTTCCCAAAAAAAATTCGTGGATAGACATTGTATATATGAAGGAGACCCTACACTAAGATTATGGAAAATCGATGTCGTCAAGCCATAGAAAATGCATAAGCATGAAATGAGAGGGAGTTTTGTGACCTGCGCGAGCTCGGTGAAATGCATCAGTAGAAAGGATGGAAAATCTGACTATCCCTAATCCTTTGATACATACGTAGTGTCTTAATTCTAATCTTTTGAGGCATAGAATGAAGTGGAAAGCTCAAGGTGATAGATATCTTTCCATCCGACACCAGAGAGCGTGACAACCTAGGCTGTTGACGCTCCGCCTACTACGGCTGAGCCGGCATCCTCAGAATACCTCCAAATCACCGTAACGGTTTTTCAACATCGCTCAGCAAATGGGTTATGCGGCTATTCACCGTGATTCTGTCAGCCAGCCACCAAGAAGCTCATACAAAAGGCTTGTATGGACTTTCAATGGGACCTTCTCGAAGTGGGCCAGTACCAGACCATGGTGGCCATTACAGCTTATAAAAGGTGCATATCTGAATCGACTATTTCATTCAGACACCTGGTTCTATATATAAAGTTCCATGACCATGATATTTCGAACTGCAGGCTTACACCTTCACATCGTGCCACAGTACTCATATCCACACATAGCTTGTATTATAGTAACTTTCCTCAGTAAAGCACTATTTCATTAACTTGTAAGGTGTACGCACCATAGCTGACATGAATTGAGACCAGCGATGACTGAGACCAGCGACGACGAGCAACGAGGTTGGATGATTCGGCAAGTCGGCTCCCAACCGGAACCACAACTTGGCCTGTGACCGGGACGTGACAGCGATTTCACTTCCCGGTTTTTTGGTACCTCTTGCCCGATCATGGGCCGGCATCTCTCAAATCCCTCTATAAAAGTGCTATGTACTAGACTAGATACAGATCGAGATGGCCTGAAAGTCTGGAGACTTTACACCTGAAGGACAGAGCTAGAAAAAAATAACGGCTAAAAATTTCACTTCTCGAGTATCCTCACGGCAGCCATGTGTCACACAATGTGACATGATTCATGGGGGTTCGGGTTCACAAATAGAATTACCTGATTGTTCATACTTAAATTGATAGCGCAAAAAATGATGAAGTTGAAGCAATAGGTCATAGTGGTACACCATTCACGAACCCTCAGCCAGCCTTCGATTGAGGCCCTCAAGCTTCTCCCTTGTTTCCTTATGCTCAATCTCAAGCTTCATATCCTTGATTTCCATTTCTATTCTCTTCCTTTCCTGATTTATAGGTTCTTGAGATTTTCCAATTCTTGCCGTCGTAGAGGAATGCTGTCGCGAAATCGACAGTCATCGTTTTGTCCCCTTCTTGGAAGCTATACCCATGGTTTTTCACTTACCTCGATTTGAGACTTCAAATCAAGTACTGCATTCTCTAGTCGATGGGCTGCCCTTCTCATACGGCTACGCTTCATCCATCTCTTAAAAGAGTTATCGTTGCTTTGCGCTAGCTCCTTACTGGCCTCTTCATCCAGGCTATCGAAAATCTGTCGATCAGTTTGCTAACGAATTATAGGAAGCGGACGTACAACCGCCAGTGATTCATGTAAATCTCGTTTTCTTGCAATGTGAGATCTTCTTTAAATTCATCGAGCCGCTTCAGAATTTCCATGAGGTCCGTCCTAGCCTGGCGGAGAGTGTCTCTGATGTTGTTTGACACAGTCTTGGATTGTCCGCGAGTGGTCACACTAGACACAAAGGAAGCTATGGTCGCTGTTGCGGCCATGGTTTCAAGAACAGGCATATGAGAAGGGGTTGAACGAGTGAAGTCAGGATATTGGTTGTGTCGATTTCGGGTAATCATTCACATCCAAGTGGTACTTTTAAAGCTTCAGATCCATTGGTGGGATCTATAATCACAAAGAATAAAGGCGCGATAATGATAGTATATCGGACTTTGAGCATATGGAGTTGTATTGACATCTTGTTCGCTCAGCCTCCATTGAGAACAAAGAACGTGGGAAGCTGTGAACGGCTTGTGCTGTCATATTTCGGTGTTTGCTCGATGTTATTCAACATTTAACAGCTGAAATTCTCATGTCCAATTAATGATACCAGCCGACTTTGGAACAAGAATACTTCCACTCTTCGCATTGCTACCATAATGACGTCCAGCAACATTTCATTCGTCGACAAATTCGAGGCTGGCCAACTCGGCAAGAAAGAGACGTTCTGGCGCGATCACTATAACTTCCTGAAAGACCGCGGTTATACGCTTCGAAACCGCTATAGTCCTGACTGGGTCCCATCTTGGAAAAGTCAAAAGAACTCTTCTAAAAGTTGGAGAGACTGCGAAGACGGACAATTAATTCACGTAAGTCTCAAAGTTTGTGATCATAGTTTCTACAATGATGTCTGTTGCAGTATGCTCGAGTCGTGGATGCAGTTCGTGCTGACGGTTCTCTGGTGGTACTGAAGGAAATCGAAATTGATTCTAATCCCGAAGAAATACCCATTGGCAAACTTTTCTCCTCTGAAACGCTAGCCAAGCATCCGAAGAATCATTGCGTACCCTTTCTGGATGTTATCGAGCCGTTTGAAGGTTCTGGATTAGCATTTGTTGTTATGCCATATCTTTTGAAAACGGTCAATCCGCCCTTTGAGACTATTGGCGAAGTAGTCGCTTACTTCAGGCAAATATTCGAGGTGACGGTTTCGTGATCTTGAATATGACCGTCTTAGCTGAACTGTCGTAAAGGGCTTAGAATTCATGCACAACAACCACGTCAGTCACGGGTGCGATCAAGTACTCTTTTAATATCCTATCGTTCTTATTTCTCTATTTCCCTCTCTCCCTCCCTCTTTCTCTAGTGATTGTAAAGCTGATAATTTCATGGGAGATACAGTATCTTTGTTTAAACATCCTCCTCACCCATCAACGCCTTACATGAGGCGTGACTATCGGGGAGAAGTTTCATTAAGCACCTCCCGCACGAAAAAACCAGTCAAATACTACCTCATCGACTTTGGCCTATCAAAAGTCTGTCGTCCCGAGGATGCACCTCATTTCAGGCCACCTCCCTGGGGAGGTGACAAGTCAGTTCCCGAGTTTTCGCTCCCTGAAGCGAAACCTTGCGACCCCTTTCCTGTAGATGTCTATTGTATGGGCAACTCTATCAGGAGATATTATACTGACGTGTGTTGTGCTAACGTTTATAATGTTGGGTACCATTGATAAACAACTACATAGGGTTGGGACGGTTTTGTGAAACGAAAACAAGGTTTCGACTTCATGGAGGGACTCATCGACGACATGACCAACTCCGATCCTCAAAAGCGACCATCAATGACTGACGTTGTCTTACGCTTTGAGGAAATCATCAAAGGGCTTGACGATAAAAAACTCCGTTCGCCAGTGCTCGATGTCGGTGAGAAACTCGGAGCTTTCAGGAAGATCTCACACTGGACCACGCAGTGGATCAATAAATTGCGTGGGATTCCAGCCATACCCAGTACATAGTCACAGCGAATACTTTACAATAGGTTTTTCCTAGACCAAGACATTATTCACGCGGTACTAACCTTTATCGCTATTTTTTTTTGTTGAATTTATCATTATTGGTTCCTGTTGTCCATGAGAGTATCCAGGCTTAAGTAAGAGAACTAGGATCAATCTCAGCACGTATCAAGTAATGCATCCCTCCAACTCTTTAGAGTTCTTAACACCGCTCACGGATTAGCTAAATTGCTCCTGGTGAACAAATCTTGCATTGTTTCAAATTCTCACTTTGGTAGTTATTGTTCTCAAATTCTCAATGAACTTGGCATCCATCAATCGAAGGAATTGAACGAGCTGTCGAGGATTGAACAAGCTGTCGAAAGTGACATCGAAGTAAAGAATTCTTTTGAAATTCTCCTAACGACACTTTCGGCGATTCAGGATTGCCTTTGTTCCTTATCATGGTGTTTCACTCCAAGAGCTATTTTCTGCTAGACAGTTGCCAGAAGTGGAGACGAAGGAAGATGTACACCGCCACTTGTTAGGTCAGTGATATCCAGGGTTTTCCATCCACAGAATGCCGACGTGCTTGGAACTATTTCTCAGATTTCTCTTGATCCTGTTGTGAAGTAGATAAGAACTGTTATTCCACTTCTTTGACTTCCCGGTAATCAATATAGCTAGCTCAATCTCAGGTTGTCGCGGGCCTTATGTGTCATTGTAGGAAGGAAACTATTCATCCTTGTGATGTAAAGAAACTAGGTACGAAATATGTATACTTATCACTTCCCTCTACCAAATTCACACACGTGGCTTTCTGAAAGTTGATCTCGGATCAATCAGAATCCTCTGCAGTTCGCGATATCATGGTTACTCCTAGTACATAGTCAACAGGCTCTACTCTGGACTTGAGAAGCTGTGGTTGCCCATGTTGAACAGGGCTGGCCCGGTGAATACGATTGGTATAATCGAGGAGATTATACGGTGACGGGCAATCCACTGGTGTCACGTGTTATTGTCTGTGCCGCCTTTACATATGTTTTTTCTTCTTTTGACTGCCTCAGTTCGTTATCGCATTACACGCATGAACTGAGGTATGTTCTGTCGTCAATCCAATCGTACAATTGTCTTCCAGCTTACATTCACTACCTAGTATATTCCGTTCTATCTAGGTATTGAATGATTTAGTTCGTTATCGCATTACACGCGTGAACTGAGTATATTCCGTTCTATCTAGCGTGTAAACTCTCATACCCGGGTCTCGGGAGTAACCGAGTGACAGAGAAGGCTAAAGAGGCTTGGTAGGTTGGGAGACACAAGGTAAGACCTCTGCGCTCACTGACGGTTGAGCACTGAGGCGTGTTATGATAGGTAGGGCGCAAAAACATAACGTAAGTAAGAAATTCAATTCTTCGGAATTACGGGAGTCAGTGATCTCAGCAGCACATGCATGATTACTCCCTCGTTATGGCCAAAGTCTCAGAAGGTATACTTGAAAAGCTCTTATATCAATTTTGCAGGGCTCACCTATCCACATTCATTCGCCCTGGATCCTATGTCATTTTTGACTATGTAGGCCAAACTACAGTGCCCACGGTCATTCGTCGGCTGCATTTATTTTGTCTGTACTCGGAAACGTGTAACTGTCAATGTGTTTTTACAGTTGCATGCAGTACATTGCCCGAGAAGTCTGATTATCATATCGAAATGTCTTTTGGGTGACGCAACAACAAGAGGTGGGAACTTGCTGACTGACGCGAATGTTGTGGGTCCTTGTTCAAGAAAAATACTATGTAGATCTATAAATCTTGGCACGCTTTCCACCAGTACGGAAGTAAATGAGTACAACAACTTTACGTCACACTTTGACGGTTCCTCATCGCATTTCACATTTCATCTCTATTGACTGATGGTCATCTTGTTTGATCTCTTCTGAACAATGGTATCCAACTCGTGTTACACCTGGTACGCCTGTGTGGGTGCACCTGCTGCATCCGTCTGGGAGACTTGGCTTTTTTAGTAACAAAGAGGTAAAACTTGATGGTGCAGAAGCAGTGGATGAAACAATAACAACTTTCATACTGATGTAGGCGAGGATGATAGACATCTATGAAAAGGGCGCTTCTGGGGCTCATCTATTCAAATCTAATCTTATCCAACGCTATTTGCTCTAGTGCTTCTGTCAATCACAACTAAACCCAATTATGCCCTTGTCAATTCATTGACTCAGAGCTTCAGGAAAGCTACAAGCCGCTGCGCTGAAAGCAGACAAGGCTGCAAGACTTGAATGAGATGAATGATGCAGACTCTTGTCACGACCCGCTACCAACCCCCGGGACTCAGCCCCGGCCCCGGGACCCCAACCCTCCCAAAACCACCCCCACAACCGCCCCGGGCCTGGACCACTACCTGGCCAACTCCCTCGGCAGTCTCCGGCCATCACCGCCCGTCACCGCCACCAGCCACTGCCACTTGCGGCATCCCTGGCAATCACTGCCCATCAC
>JABCKQ010009006.1:0-10770 GCA_018857305.1 Termitomyces sp. T159_Od127 | reverse complement strand
CGTGTGTTTTGATCTCTCCATTTCCACTCTGCTTTGTTTCTTATTGTATTCGTCTCATATCTGCTCTGTTTGTTGCTCCTATTCATCTCCTACTCTAATTACACTCTGCTTTACTCATCATCTCTCTGTCAATCCTAAGTTCTCTTGCCCTTTCTGTCTCTAGTCTCCAGTCTCAACTTGTTCTGTTTCCCTTCCCCTTATCTTATCTTGACCCTTTCTCCTTTTGGCTTGCTTAATCTCCGCTCCTCTGTTTCCATCCCCAGGACTCGCTAAGTCCCTGTGCTCGTCATCTCTTTGAACCCCAGGACTTGCTCATGCACCGGCGCTCACTTGTTCTGCTCTCTATCTTGCTGGAACTTGCGACTACCCCCCAGCACTTGTCCTCCACCATCCCCAGCACTCGCCCCCTCTTCCAGCGTCACCAGCACTCCTCCACTCACCTCTCCCACCCCACTTCAGTCTCCTACGCCTTGCGCCCCTACCAGTACTCTGTGTCTGTGGACACAGTGATCACCATGTAAGGTACTCGCCCAGTGGACTGAGCCCCTGTGGTCAGCAGAACCTGACAGTGGCTTTTGTATTAAATTTGAAGTTAAAATATGATGGCCATCAAGAAGTCTCTAAATAAATAAAAAGAAAACACTTCTCCTAATTTTCAACTAAGTCTCTCCTCCTTTTCTCCATGTTGAGTTCTTTCTACCAGTCTAGCTTGCCCACTCCTCTGCCTTTGGATGATAATTGTGTCAACACTTTGGCAGTGTACAAAGAGCACTGAGAGGTCTATAACCACTGCTTGGATCAGTGAGCAATCAAGTTGTTACAATGTTGACATGAGATATACTTCTAGGGTCATGCGACTTACAGTTATGGGTCTTGCTGAGTCATCTTCAACAGCCCACCCTAAGCCTTAGAATAACCTGGCCAGTCTCTCTAGTGCAACAAGTTGCCCAAGTGGACATTATGCTGGGTTGATTTGCATGATGGGTTATACCTGAGGTCCTTCAATGTTGGTGCAGTGCAGGGTCAATGCTCCAGTAAGAAGCCTATTCTGTATCCTAATGCTATTTTGACCCTCATACTAAGTGTGTGTTTTGCACTTGTCATTACTGCTGACACTGAAATCTGTTTTTGTCAGAAAAAGTAGCAAAGAAATGTGTCATGCCATTTTAATGTACATATTTTCAATGGAAAAAGGATTGAGACAATGCAAAATGCCTTTTTCTCAAGCAAAAAGTTGCCAAAGAAATAGTATGGCACATTTTTTGTTGCTTTTTCCAGTGAAAACAGGTTCTGGTGCCAGCAGTGCATGGAGATGCTTGTGAGTTTGTAGTGCTGGAGACAGGTTTTTGGCAAGATTCTTCTTCAGTCTGCAATGTGTGCCACTTCAAGCATGAGTAGTGTTTGGTATCTTAGCTGTAGCAAGCATCATGTGTTTTGCAAGAACAGAGCTGAGAGGTATTGTGGGTGCTGGAGCAGATGGGGGAAGGGCCAAGGATGTGAGTATTAGGAGGAGTGGTGACAGAGAAGAGAGGGAGGAGCTCTGGGAGCTTGTTGGAGGTCTGTGTAGGTTAAGTGCAGCAAAGAGCTAATCTTGTGCATAATGTGCTGCACTAGCTTGTGGAAAAATGTGTTTGTGTGAACCACTGGTTTTGAATGAGAGTCTTCAACTCCAATGCCTGTCCTAGGGTAGGGTTGTTGCCCAACTACAACATGTCCATCTTTCTGGAAGTCAACTCTGCAAGGCTGATTCTAAAAGCTGAAGGCTTCACCTTAATGATCTTCTGATCCTTGATGTCTCAAGCTTCTATCTGTTCTCACAGGTACTTGCTGTGATACAGTTTCTGAGCCCTCATGGCTTGTTTCTCCACTGATCATTCATATGCAGTAATGTCTGGTAAAAGGCCACAAGGACAACATGAAAGAGAGAATAGTTGGAATTTGGAGAAGTTTTTATCTTTTATTGCATATAAAACTTCTTGATGGCAGTCAGACTTTGATTTTGACAAAGCAGCACTACCACAATCACCACATTTCTTGAGGGTCTTGACACTGAGAAGGGGGTAATGTCACAACCTGCTGCCTACCTCTAGTACTAAGCCCCAGCCCTAGACTTCCACCTCCACAAACCAGCTCCACAACACCTGAGAAACACACATCACCCAGACCACTACATGCCTGACCATCCTTAGCACTCATCACCACCACTCCTGGCACCTCCTTGGCTGTCATAACCTGCCACCCACCTCCAGTACCCAGCCCTGGTCCTGAGACTCCCACCTCCCCAAACCAGCTCCACAATGCCCCAGACCTGGCCTGCTACACAACTAAGGCTCTTAGCAACCACCACCGCCACTTCCAGCAGCCACCACCATTCTCAGCACTCCTTGGCCATCACTGCCTGCAATTGCCACATCAGCACCAGCTCTAAAAATCCCCAGCACTTCCCCCACTTACAGCTGCCACATCAGTGCCTGCCCTGGCAATCCCTAGCACTTTCTCCAGCCCATACCAAAGCCTTCCCAAGTTTTTAAGAGCTTCCTTTGCACCACACAACCTACATCAACACTTGCTGCCACCTTACATGATCTCCAGGCTTCATTGTGCATTCCTGGCGCTGCAACTTGTTACCAGGGCCTGGACCTGTGCCCTGGAGCCTACCTACTGCAGTGTAGTAGCTGATACACTAGTCTTGATATTGCATACTTGGTCCCATATTTCTGTCTCTCTAGTGTTTTGTGTTCTGGTCTCCTTTTAGTTCCAACTCTATTTCATTTCATATTATCTCATACTCATCTTGTATCATCTTGTCCCTCTTGTCTCTACTTATCTTGTACTTTGTCCAATCTATCTCTCTGTTTCTCTGTTTCTCCACCTCAAGTCTCTAAGTTCCTCATCTCTTTCTCATTTCTGGCCTTGGTCTCTTCTCATCTTTCACCCATCTCTTGTCTTGATTCTTTCTTTTTTCAGCTCAACTAGATTCCAATGCCTTATCTCTGATTTCAGGACCCACTAAGTCCCCTCTACTCACCTGGCCTCTTGATCTCTGGCCCTGGGACTTGCTCACTCCTCTGGTGCTCATCTTCCACTTTCCTCCCCACACCCTGGCACTCATACCTTTAGCTCTGGCATGACTGGCATTCCCCACTCACCTGCTGCTTGCATCTCTGCACCTGCCCCCTGGTCTCACATGCCTTGCGCTCATCAACAGTACTTGCTGTGTGCATAGACATCATGTTTGCCACATAAGGATTTGCCCGGTGATCTGAGCCCCTATGGTGAGCAGAACCTGACATTGGCCATCACTGCATGCTGACACTACATCAGCACTGGCTCCAGCAACTCCCAGCACTTCTCTCGGCCCATACTGAGACTTCCTCCAGCCCTCACCAAGCTTCTATCATGCATCACAACTGATGCATCACTTCCAGTCTGACCTCTGTATACTACATCCCTCCTCTATTCACCTCCTTGCCTCATCACCATTCCATGTCTTTTCCTTGCTCATGCTCCCAAAGTAGTGCTCTTTCTTTGAGAGCTTCCTTTGTGCTGCATGATCCATGCTGTCAGGTTCTGCTGACCTTGGGGGCTCAGTCCACTGGGCAAATTCCTTATGTGGTGCGCACAATGTCCACAGACGCAACATATTGTAAAGAGCGTGAGGCATAGAAGACCGAAGCAGAACCAGGGATGCAAGCAGGGAATCACCAGTAATGCTGGGCAGGGATATGAGTGCTGGAGATGGGGAGGGGTAGAAGACAAGTGCTGTGGGTAAGCGTGAGTCCCAGGGATGCAAGGAAAGAAGACAAGTGAATGCTGGTGCATGAGTGAGTCACAGGGATTGACAAATAGAAAGCCAAGGCAAGTGTGGAGACTTAGCAAGTTCCAGGATTGAAGGCAAGAGACATGGAGATCTAAACGAGATGGAAAAAGAAAGAGTCAAGATAAGATAAGGGAAAGGGGAAAGGGAACGAGTCGAGACTGAGGCGAGAGATGAGAGAGTAAAAAGGGAACTTACAGACTTGAGGCGGAGGAGAGATAAAGCAGGAATAGATTAGAGTATGAGACAAGTAAAGACAAGAGAAGCAAGGCAATACAAGATGAGTACAATACAAAACGAGACAGAGTTGGACAATGGAAACTGGAATGCATGAGACTACAAGACAGAAACAAAACACAAAAAACAAGATGGGAAGTATGGCAATATCAAGACTAGAGTACTACTTGCTACTCTACAACTTATATACTGTACAATAGGTAGGCTCCAGTGCTCAGGCTCAGGTCTCAGTGATGAGTCATGGCACCAAGGCTTGGGGTGGGACCCAGGGACCATGCAAGGTGGTGGCGGAGGTTGAGATATGTTGTGCAGCATGGAAGGTCTTGCTTTGGGAGCGCAGAGATATGTAGCAGCAAGGAGGTGAGGAGGTGAGCGGAAGCAGGGCATGGCATGCAGAGGTTGGATCAACAGTAATGCATGGTCATGATGCATGATGGGGGTCTTGGCATGGGCTGGGGGGAGCACCAGAGGTTGCTGGTGCTGGCACCAATGTGGTGGCTGCGGTTGGGGAAGCGTCAGGGATGGCTGAGGCTGGTGCTGATGTGGCAGTCACAGGCAGTAATGGCCAGAAAGATGCCAGAGGTGGTGGTGGCTGGTGGCGGTGACAAGCAGTGATGGTCAAGGGCTGCCGAAGTGGCTGGTCAGGTAGCAGTCCAGGCCTAGGACAGTTGTGAAGGTGGGTTTAAGAAGTTTGAGATCCCAGGGCCAGACTAAGTCCCAGAGGTTGGTAGTAGGTTGTGACATATGCAGACTTCTGCCATGGCCTTGCACAATCTCCAGACTTCACTTGAAGCCCCAGCACTATGACTGTCAGGTTCCGCTGACCACGGGGGCTCAGTCTACTGGGCGAACCACCTTACGGTTAAACACCGTGTACACAAACACAGAGCACCAGGAGGAGCGCGAGGCGTAGGAGACCGAAGCGGGGTGGGGGGCAGTGTGTGGAAGAGTGCCGGTAGCGCTGGTGGGTGAGACAAGTGCTGGGGATGGTGAAGGACGAGTCCTGGGGGTTGGCACGAGTCCTGGAGGTGCGAGAGAGTGAGACGAGCGAGCACCGGTGCGTGAGCGAGTCCCGGGGATCAAGAGAAAATCAGATGTGGGGACTTAGCAAGTCCTGGGGATAGAGGCAAAGCCGGGGAAGTCGAATAGCCAAAAGGGGAAAGAGTCGAGATAAGATAGCGGGAGATGGAAACGATTAAGTCAAAGAGAGGAGTCGGGAACAGAGAGTCAAGAGAACTTAGAGCAGAGAAGAGAGAAGAGAACAACAAGAATTAGATTAGGAGTACAAAACGAGTGGAGACGAGGCAGATAGTCGAAACAAGACGAGTACGAGAAAAGAACAAGTAAAAGTGATGAGACCGGGACACGTGAGAGATGAAACAGAGACAAAAACACAACAGACAAGACGGGGTTACGGTAATATCAAGACTAGAGTACCTACTTACTACTCTGTGCCTTATATACTACATAGTACGTATGGCCTGGGGATCAGGCCTGGGTTCCAGCAGTGGGTCGCAGCGCCAGGGCTTGGAATGAGACCCGGGGGCCGCGCAGGATGGGGCGAGGCTAAGACATGTTACGCAGCATGGAGGTCTCGTACTGGAAGCGCAGAGACATGCGGTGGTGGTGCGGTGAGGAGGGAGCAGGAGCAGGGCGTGGCATGCGGAGGTCGGCGGCAGTGATGCGCAATCATGATGCGTGATGGGGGGTCTTGGCACGGGTCGGGGGTGACAGGTGGTGCCGGCGCTGATGTGATGTGATAGCCAAGACCTGGCGCTGATGTGGCGGTCACAGCGGTGATGGCCAGGGGGTGCCGCAAGTGGCAGTGGCTGTGGCGTTGATGGCCGGTGATGGCCGGTGATGGCCGGGGGAGTTGGCCGGGTAGCGGTCCGGGCCCAGGGCAGTTGTGGGGGTGGTTTTGGGAGTGCTGGAGTCCCAGGGCCGGGGCTGAGTCCCAGGGGTCGGTAGCGGGTCGTGACAATGACTTGTCATCAGAGCATGGACTTGTACTCCAGAGCCTACTTACCACCTCTTGTATATAAGTCATAGTGTAGCACTTGGTACAGTAGTATTGTTATTGCCTTACCATATTTCTGTCTCTGTTTTGTCTTGTGTCTCATGTCCCACTTTCCTTAGTTTTGTTTGCATTCATCTGGTCTTATCTCAATTGTCATATTTCTATTCTTACTTGTCTCATATTGTCTCTCCATTTTTGTCTCTACTCAACTTGTAACTCTCAATCTATTTCCTCAACTCAATCTCTTTCAACCTCAAGTCTCCAAGTTTCTCTTATTTTTGCCTCTCATCTCTGGTCCAAGTCACCTTCAACTCTGTATTTGTCTCCCACCTTGACTCTTTCTTTTTTCAGCTTGGCTAGATCCCCACACCCTTATCTCTGATCTCAGAACTTGCTTGTTCTGGTGCTTGCCTTGGTTCCTTGATCTCCACCCTGGGACTTGCTGCCAACTCTGGCGCTTGTTCTTCACTCCCTCTATGCACTTTCAGCACTCACTCATTGTACTTACCACCCTAGACATGAACAGAGTTCCCACATGCAACCTTCTGTGCATGTGGTACATTGTGTCCACCTAGTAAGGAATTCCCCAGTAATCTGAGACACCATGGTCAGCAGAACTTAACATTAACCCTGAAAGAAGCTATCACACTGCCAGCTTGACTCCTTCATCATTGGGATCAGGTGGATCCACTGGGATGCATCAGCTTCACCTGGTATTCAACATGATAAAGCTGACACCAGCTTTGGCAGACCCCATTCCTGGCTGTTGCCCAGACCCCCCTCCACACCCAGTCTTAGTGGGTCAGGAAGAGGGGTACAAGGTGGAAGTGATTCTGATTAGCCACCTGTTCCAGCATTGACCACAGTACAAGGTGAAGTGGAAAGGCTACAATATTGAGGACATCCCTTGGGAGCCACAGAAAAACGTTCATGCCCTCTGACTTGTCTGACATGCTACAGGCTATACATAGTATATCTGCCACTGACTGGGCTGTATGCAGCTTCTTCTACCCTGCATGTCAAGATGCTGCATGCTAGAGGGGTGATATCAGTGGACCTACACTTTGTTCTACATCAACTTCCATTCTGCTCCACCCCTCTATGCCATCTTTGAGACCCCCAAGGCTTGCTCTAGACCTCCAGAGATCTCTGAAGGTCATTTCCTTTTTAGGCAACCTCCAAAACATCTTGCACTTCCTATTTGGGTGTTTCCAGAGATTAACATTAGCTCCAGTCCTCCTGTACAGTTGTTCTCATGCCTCCACTGCCTGCTGATGCACTGCACCAGGCAGCAGGGGATCCTCACACTTGTTTTCTTTGGATTCTCCTCCACCAGGTGATGATGCTCTACAACCCCTTTCACATCTTGCACATTTGATTTGGGACCACAGCAGGTCTCGAGTGGTGCCTATGACAGTGTTGTTGCTTATGGAATCTCTGGAGTATGAGGGTGCAATGTGGAACTTCAATTATTGGGAGACATGGATCAAAGCTCTTTGCCTTGAATGTCATGCTAGGTATTGTAGTAAATGTTGAATGTGAGAAAGTTGATTTGATATAGAAGATTGGTCAGAATGTGTCACATTAGAAGATATTGAATTCACAGATACAAGCTCAAGTACATTACTGCTTAAGCCAGAATGTTAGCTGATGGAAATGAATGGAAACATATCTTGGGCCTTTATAATTCTATCGCCCACCAGATAGCAGACAGGATCCCAGTCATCAGGCTCTCCGAAATGTTTCCAGACCAAGCCCTTATCAAGTGTGGAATTTTGATGGAGTAGAACTCTGAGAATGCCGCAATAATTTTCGATATAGTTTAGGTTCTCTTCTTCGTATGTCTGAGTCGTTAGACCGAAATCGACCAGCACGACATGATCAACTTGAGTCATGGGATTGGTATAGAGAAGAATTTGTCCATCATGCCAGTCTTGTTGGCCGATGTCACCAACGTCAAGGATGCGGGCCGCATGACGACAACTTTCGATCTAGAATTGATGAACGAGTCAGGTTCGAAGACAATAAAGGAGTAACATCCACACCATTTTGATCTGTCTTTCGTGTTTCAATGCTGGTTCAATGTTTGCTTTGACCTGCTGCCCTTCTATGTACTCCATGAGGAGCCCGTAGAGAACCGTTCCATCGGGCAACGTGAACTAACGATGGAAACAATAGATAGGTGATCTTACTAAGAGGTCGCATGAAATGAAACAATCCCATACCTGGTGGGCACCATAGAACCAAGGAACTACTGATCCTTGTACTGGTTGAAGTTTGTTGTATGCAAGAATCTCATTGGTGATCAAAGATTCCGTCGTGATAAGCGGTCTTAACCAGCAAGAGAAGTCCTCTTCTTTAACCTCCGTAACTTCCTCTTGAGTGTTTTCATGAAACACTTGAAACCGGTCGTCAAAGAGCTTCAGACATAAATTCGGAGATGAAGTCACCAGCCGGTTGTCAATGGAAATAATTTTACAACGGTACACAGTGCAGATACCACGTTCGGAACCCGCTGAGATGATGTCCTGGATTTCAACAAGGAAGAATTTACTACGGATAAAACGTTCCCTAAGTCTACTAGCTTGCAAAGGCGACGGGCGTTGTGTCTCGGTGATATGCTTGATTGTGTCCGGTGGGAGTTCAGGAATGTTGAATGGATAAAGAGGGCGAAGTGAAATAGGATCGAGCGCATTTGGAACAGCCTTAAGTACGTCTTTAGGCTTAGCAGCAAGCTTCGAGTATCTGCGCTGAATATGGTCATGCCAACGCAAGTATTGCAGCGCTCTTGCCTTATCTCTAAGCAACGTTGGGATATCAAAGTCAGAATGGCGGTGGTGGGTCGCAAGGACGTCATCGTCACTTGACATAGGCCCATCAGGATCTTGTGCTGGGCCTTCAGGAGGAAGAAATTCATAACCAGGATCGGGGCAACTAATCCAATATCCCCCACCAAGTGTTCCATGTATGCATGCCGCCGAAACAATTTGTAGAGCCAGAGAGAACTGCGTTGACACGACTCTCTTGAAGAAAGGTTGAGGATTGGTAGGTGAAGGAGGAAAGAACACGGCGATATCCCTAAAATCTGTCACGACGATGGCGAAAGGAGCTCTTGGCTCATACTCGAGAGCTCGAGAGAGAACACACGTAACCGTTGGCGAAACATTGCCTTCAGGTTCAAACAGATTATTGGGCTATCAAAACATATGTCAAAAATTGTCTCCAGAGCTTAACGGGCATCCGTACCAATGCTAGGACCATGACTGAACCAGGCCAGCAAAAAAAATCCGATGAGAAGACTGCTCCGTACATGGCTGGACAGGCTTCATAATATTAAACATGAATGAAACATTGAAATGCCAACTCACATTCGTCTAGTTCGAAAGCATTGTATCTCAAGGGTTCTATTTTCGGATGACGTAACTGGTTGAAAACATCTGCTAATGGTCTGAGAAGAAGGTCTAGAAATTCGTTCGGTAGAAGACTGAGGGAGAAGTCAACAGAGAGAAAAATGAGTCACCATCAAGCCTCAAATTTGTGGAGTAGATACATGTACCACGTACTTCGATTTCCGAGCCACAGATTCATACATTGGCCAAACAATCTTTCGTTTCTGGATGACACGAAGATCCCGCTGAAGGCCGTTAAGATAAAAGGCCAGATTGTGCTTATCTTGTGAGGTCGTCCATTGTAAAGAAGACATATAAGGAACAAGTGCTGGTTGTGGCAAGGAATCGGTGCGCTGTGGCCAGAGGGGCGGTGGAGGACGAGGCCCAGAGAAGATTTGGCGAGGTTGTTTTAGTACCATAGAAGACATTCTGCAACGAAGGGATGGATTCCCGATTCGACCAATAAATTTCGTTCTCTTGAACAGGTGCATACCGGGAGTCGTCGAAGTTCGAAGTTATAACGTCACATGTCACAAAGTTGCTTTTGTGACGACCGTCATGGACTATGTGACTCGAGTCTGCGCCTGTCCCAGCATTCCTAGGCTAAAATACGTCCTGGCTCAACGCCAGCACAATCTGCTTCCCTGAACGCAGCTTGAGGACTTTAAAAAAAGGTTTCTTCCCTATGATACGGGTCAGGCCGTGTCTATGGCTGTCCACCGACACGTCACAGGTGTCGGTCGTTCAAGTGTTGGCCGTTACCCATTTTGGAACCAGGGCACAGGTGTTTTTTTGATTAAGCCCTCCACGGGACGGGACGGGCAGTAAAGTGTTCGTCAACGGGTTGCAATGGTCTGATGGGTATCCAAACAGTTGTTTTGCAGTTGTAATTGTTGCCTGCAATTGATAGCATGTCATCATCTACAAAAAGGACAGAACGATGATATACCACGGCAGGTGCCGAGTAGGTCAGGGGAGGTATATGTAGTATGATTGTGCCATGAGGGTGAATGGCATGTATTTATCTGACTGTTGTGTAGTAACGTGTATTTTTCTACAGTTCAGGCAGCGACCATGTAAGAAAATATCGTCAGGTTAAGCATCAGTAGATAGCCACCATGTGGGTTGACATGGCATTCAAGCTCATTCCCGAGCCACATAGGGGATAATCATTATTGGCATCTAATAGAGAGTATTTGCAACACTGTTTTTGGCAGTTTCGACATCCATCAAAAGTTAGCCGAGTGAAAATTCTTGGCGTGATTGGCGTGATCCAGATGTTCAATGCGTTGTCACGCTCATTGCTTGAC
>JABCKQ010009004.1:0-10818 GCA_018857305.1 Termitomyces sp. T159_Od127 | reverse complement strand
CACAATGCTATTGACAGTAATCGGGCCAGCGAAATTCTGCACATTCGTAAGCGTCTGCGTGACGCAATTCGTAAGCCCACTAAAATAGTCGGTTCAAACATCAATCAGTACGAATCAAGAAGCGATATAATAGAAGTAAGCAAGTAAGCAAGACACGCACTCCTTCAGGCAAATAGCCTTGCGCACAGTCGGGTAAAACTCCTGAACAGCGGACGTTATCGCATCGTTATCCGAAGCAGAAAACCCAAAAGTCTGCAACTCAGTGCCACACCCGCTCGTGAGGCCCGACACGATAGACGCAAGAGTCGCATTAGAGCACGGAGACGCGGCGCAGACCTGCGTGAGCCACTGGTTCACGGGGTCGACGACGGAAGCGTTGGGGTTCGTGACGATGGGAAGGAGCTGCGTGGGCTGCAGACACGCGAGTACGTCAGGCGATGTCGCGACATTCGTGAGCGCTTGCTGACAAGAATTCGAGAGCGATCTGTCAAAGTCGACGGTTAGATATACACTATCGATGGGAATCGATGGCTGGAGGGATTTACTGCGCTGCAGCGAAGGCGACGACGGCAGAGAGAGTCAGTGTGCGGGTCAGCATTGTCGAATGGAACGGAGGGGGCCTAGGTGTATAAACTGTAGTGACGACCAGTCGTAGGGAGAAATATAAAGGAAAGTCTGAGAGCCTGAGCCTGAGACGGCACCCGGTTTGTATTTCTCCGCAGCCTCGTCTGATCAATCAACCACCGAGGTTGCCAAGGTTTCGCCCACATCGGCACCACAGCGCCGAGACTTTATAACAAGTTCTTCTTCACTACTGGCGGCATCCCATAAGCGATACGACAGACCGGTGAATGCACACAAACAAGAAGCATTTTCAAAAACGTTTTCCTTCCAAAGAAGAAAATAAAAGAACTTTGGTGCTATTTTTAGACAATGTCCGCGTCAAGTCTATTACATCAGCCCTCCAAAACAAAAATATTGTATACTACGGCTAAGTATTTAGGTCGCTCGAAACCCGAGTACGCAACAACTCCGCAATCACCTTCTCAAGGGAGTAATTGGGATACTATTCCCTCTCTTCTCGTAGTCGAAACTCGGCAACGGACCCCAGTCAAACGACGGCGACGCTGTGCTTCCATTGCCGCTGTAGGCAGTACCATGCGATCCAGGGCTGCCTGTCTTCTTGGCGAACGGTATAACACCGTGTTTCTTGGCTCCAGTCACTCCACGCCGCTCAGGTGGTGTCCACGTAGGTCTCACCTCTTTCTGTGGTGTATTGAAGGACAATGGGGGAGAAGGAGCCAGTGATGCTGTAGTGTTGAGCAGCGGCGCCGACCGCGCTTGGAGGAGGGCCCGTTTGAGGCGGTGTGCTGCACGCTCGGCATTCAAAGCAGCAGCAGTGGTGGCGGCGACATCAGGCGTGACAGCCAAGCGATGATTGGACTGGGGTGAAGGAAGACGAGGATCGCGCTTGAGGTGCGATGATGGCGATGAAGGATTAGAGATTGATGATTGGGAGGAGGAACGGATCTTCGCAAAACGCTTTTTCAACAGCGCGATTTTAGCTGCTTGTTGATTCAAGGCAAGGTCAATGTTACGGTATGTGCGGTTGATGGAGTCCAGTGATGGTGGTCTGTGTGAGAAGTCAATAAACAAATGACATTGAAAAGTAGCCCAAATTCTGACCGTATGGAGGGTCGACCTGTTTTCACCTGTGTGAGCTTTTTCTTCGACCCTTTCAGATGATCCTCAAGCGTCTGCACTCGATCTCGTATCGTCTGAACATCCCAGTTTAGGAACTCATATATCAAGAGAAAAGGTAGACATACCCTAATAGCACGGCGAAGTTGCGCCTGAGTTTCGATATGCTCAGGGCCAAGTGAGCGCGCCTTCAGCATCTTTGCAAACTCCTTGTCGTCCTTGGCACGATTGAACCGACCAATCTCTTCTCTCCGAGTTTTGGCTTGATAAATGAGTACATGAGCTCGAGTTCCCCAGGGTATTGGTGGAAGACACCAACCTTTCAGAACATTACTTTGAATCTCTTTCAACTGCGTGCGCTGAGCTATCCGGATATCATGCAGTTCGTCCAAGTCCTTCTCAAAATGTAACAGGATCTTCCCAAACTGCAACGAGGACGCAGGCGACCACTCTCGAGGATCAGCAAAGTCCGCTCGCGTACGCGGCATATTACCACGCGCCTGAATTGCCCCTAAGCCTCTTGCACGTTGCTCCGCAATAATCCCGAGCTGCTATCAGATTAGCCTCCGCGGTACGACAGGAAGATAAAAGACTCACAGCAGCAAGGTCTTCATTCACAGCACTGTAAACAAGCATACATTCGCGCTGCAAACCAACCTCGGTGGGAACATTGACAGGATGCTTTTCTGGAGTTGCAAGAACGGGAGAAGACACCGGAGTTGACAGTCCATTGGTCTTCGCCGTTGTAGCCGATGCAGCAGACTTGAGGCTGAACCCAGAAAGATTGAAAGGTGGTGGCGTAACAGGAACAGCAGTTGCCGCAGTTACAGGCTTTCCCTTGAAGGCACTCAGATCGATGGGAGGTGGCATTGCGACTGGAGTCGATTCATTCGCCTTGCTACTTGGTGGGAGTGGACCTAATGATGTTGAGACACCTTCGTTTCCCTTTCCTTTGTCTGGAGCACCTGGGAGAGTGAAAGTTTTGCCAAAGAAACTTGAGGGTGCACTTGGACCTGCAACGGGGCTTGTTACTTGGCCAAGTACCGGTGATTGAGTACTGGGTGTCTCCATTTTCGCTGGGAGATTCCCAAATAGACCGGAGCTAGACGAGACGGGCGCTGCGCCACTTATAGGTTTAGATGCTGCATTCGCTAGAAACAGAGAAGAGAAGTTAACATTTAGAACAGGAACTACGGAGCGAAGGCCTTACGTTTGTCAAACAAGCCAATGGTCGGGGGTGGTGCAGGTGTTGTAAAAGTCGCCGGAGAAGTCTGTACAGCAGTTACTGGTGGCGTGACAGGCGTGGAAGGCGTTGCAGGTGTTGCCGCAGGCTTCGGTGAACCAAAAGCAGACAGAAGTGGCGGAGTCCTCGGCCGAGGCGGTTTACTGCTTGAGGATGCATCTTCATCGGTCTCATTTTTTGTGGGCAAGGCTTCAATACGAGGTTGAGGAGATACGAGTGGCTTCACAGGCGAAGGAGGTGCTTCGTCGTCATCAGCAAGAGACACTGCGGAGCTGGCCAACGGCGAGCTACGAGTTGGGCGAGTGCTAGGTCGGCCCAAATTCAAGCCAAACGGAGTAGAGGGTGCCGGGGAGGGAGTTGACACAGACGCGGGCCGGATGGGAGGCGAAGTAACCTCTTTCGATGGTGTCCCTGGAGGTGTTGTACTTCCTTCTTGAGTTGTTTGAGGCAAAGTTTCTGGTGGAGGTGAGGGTGTAACCTTGACTTTGGGTACTTCTGGTTGTGGAGTTACGGAAGGAGAGCGAGATTGAGGTAAGGGCACTGCAGTCGGCTCAGGAACATCCTTATCCTTCAAGCCCTCTTCCTCTTCCTCTTCTTCATCTTCCTCTGGTACGTCGGAAAGCTTAGACGGTTCTTCTTCAGACTCTGACTCAGACGACTCCTCATCTTCATCATCTTCGATCTCGCCTTCTTCCACCTCCAAGTCATCGGACAAGAAGCCATCTCGCTCTTCTTCAGTATCTTCACTGCCAGAATGGACATCCCGTTCGTCTGATTCTTCACCATCGACCTCAGTAAAAGAACTTCCAACAGAAATTGTCGAAAGGTTGCTAAAAGACGGTTCGTCAGGCAGATCATCTTTCTCCACACTCTTGCCTTTCGTGTCATCTGATGCTAAAGAAATGAAGGTCAGAGATAGCACTCAAATGGAAGCAACGAAATAATGTACAACTTGACAGAGTGTCTTCTCGCTTCAGCGGTTCCTTTGAAGGTGTCGACACAGGAGCAGGTGCATCCTTGTTGATAATTGGGAAAACAGACACAGGCTTGGGTTTCTCTGCTTCCGCACTCGTGCTCGTGCTTGGCTTGACCGGATCTTTCGAATCATCATCTCCCACCTTCAACAGCTCATTAAATGACAACTTCGTTCCTGAAAACGCCCCAAAACTTGTAGATGCTCCACTGAACGCTCCAAATCCCCCAGTGGCGGGCGCCTTAGCCGGAGTCGGCGATCCCGCCGGAACAACTGGAAATACTGATCGCGCGGCCCCAAGCGCCGAAGAAGTTCCAAACGCAGGCGATGCAGAAGTAGACAGTGCCCCGGTGGAACTTGGTGAGCCGGCGAGTGCAGTCGGCAGACCCGAGGTAAGGGGACTTTTCGTGTCCGCGCCGGCATTGAAGAAAGGAGATGACGTGGGGGTTTTATCACTCCCAAAAGCACCGAAGCCTGTGGCTGGTTTGAAGACCGAAGGGGTTGTGACGAGATTAGCAAAGGCACCCGGAGTAGATCCTGGAACCTTGCCAAAAGGTGAAGAAGCCGGAGTAGTCGAGGCATTATCAGTCGACGGTATTGGAGATTTATCATCTACGGAAGCTTTCCCTAGTCGTGGTGTAGCATCTGGAGATGACGGCGGAGACTCCGCCAGGATAGCAGGTTTCATAGATGCCTTAGTCGGTGGACTCTCCAAGGATTTAACTTCTTTCTCGGATGGGGATTTCGCAACTGGAGATGCAGCAAATCCAGACGCTCCAAAGACGGATCCAGTACCAAATGCCCCATTTCCAGCAGCGGCAGCAAAGCTACCACTCGCCGGCAAAGTCGGAGTAACAGCAGCACCAAACGGTGATGCTGAAGAAGAAGCAAATCCACCAAATGCACCTGAAACCGGAGTACCTGACTGTTTGGCCAGCGCCGCAAAAGAGGACGGTTGTGATGATGCAAAGGCTCCAAATCCTCCGCCTATAGCAGACGCCGGTTGAATAGCGGCTGCATTACCAAACGACGATTGCCCAAACGCCGACTGCTGACCGAACGACGAACCTCCAAACGATGGCTGTCCAAACGACGACTGCCCGAACCCGGATGCGGGTTTGATCGTATTCCCAAAGGTCGAAGCAGGCGCCGTTTCTGTAGCCGGTTTTTGGTCAGTGGCAGGAGTCGTGTTTGTCGCGAAATTGCTGAAGGCGCCCGATGCGGGCTTGATAAGACCGAACGCGGACGTCGAGGCCGTTGACGGCGCAGTGGTGTTCGCGAACGATCCAAAAATTCCTCCAGACTTGGCCGGCTGAGACATATCATTTGGTGCACCCAATCCCATTCCACCAAGAGAGGGAGTATCATCAGACATAGACACGGACTCTTCACGTGTCATTTGAGGAGCGGGCGCGGAGCTCGATGGTGAACTCATTGCAAAACTTCCTTGTCCAAACACATTATGGACCGAAGCATTGTTCGCAAGACTTGCAAAGGAGTTACCTGCTCCAAAAGCATTCGACGGTGCTGCCGCTCCGAACGAAGGACCTCCGAACACATTAGATGACGTATTTCCTCCAACTGCGTTACCACCAAAAGCACCACCCGATGAGCCTCCTCCACCAAACGCGCTGGTTGAACCACCGCTAAACGCACTAGACGAACCACTACCAAACGCACCCGACCCCGCTCCAAACGCCGATGGATTCGCTGGTTGACCAAACGGCGAAGACTGAGTTTGCAGACTGCTAAATGCGTTCGTCGGCTGTGACGTCTGCCCGACAGCCAACGGAGTACCGAACGCAGACGACGACGAAGCTTGTCCAAAAGGCGACGGCTGACCAAACGCCGAGGTAGTCGTCTTCTGTCCAAACCCAGATGTTCCAAACGCCGGAGCTGCCTGTGCGCCAAAAGCAGAGGACTGTCCAAACGCAGATGGAGGCGTACTGGTTTGACCAAAAGTAGAGGGCTGACCAAAGGCAGAAGGCGCTTGTGAAGGTGGAGCAATTGCTGGTATATTCGTCGCAGGCTGGCTAAACGCTGACGATGCCGGAGCGGGGGCGGATGCGGCCATAGTCTGAGACGTTATCATCCCGGAATACGGCTTCGAATGTTCCAAATGCCACGCTTGGATAGTCCCGTCATCGAGGTACGCATACATGACGGGTTCTCCCCCTTGCTCGTCCGTCAGGTCGACAGCCAAGCCCAAAAGAAGCGTGTCCCCTTGGTCGTCATTCAACGGCAGAGAAAGAGGATTTTCTTGTGACTCTTGGTACCACTGGGTACCGATGCTCCCCAGGATTTCTATATCGACTGACGCCCTATCGGCTACTACAACGAGAGACTTGGATTCTGCAGCACCTGCTCCTTCGTCCCATTTTTGCAGCGCAAGGATGTATGATTGGTTCGAACGGTCAGAGGCTGGGAAGGGGAAATTGGGAGCGTAATATGTCGCTGTCGGTGTCTTTGAATCGACACAGATGACATGTTGTACGGGATCCATCCCTGGTCCTCCATAGCTTGTCCTGAAAGTATGACCAGGTGTGAGCCAATCTAGCGAAGCAAGTGGGCTTTGATGTGTTGGAGGAATATGTTTGTGTATGGAGCTTTTGTTGGTCAGCGGATAGGTAAGAATGTCACCGCTTTGCAAACCGATCGCGATGTGTTTTCCCTTTGGAGACCATGCAACTATAAATCATAAGTCATATGAAGGGTATGAAAAGAACAAAAACTCACTTGCAACGGGCACATTTCCTGATGTAGAACTCCACCCCCCCTGCACTTCTAGCTTCATATTGTACAAGACGACTGTGTTATCCGAGTGAATTACTGCAAGGAAATCGAGATGATTTGGTTCTGGGCCAGGATTTGGTGCTATGACGCGTATCGGACCTCTATTTGGGGGTAGTGCACAAATGGGATTCACTGGGTCATTACCAGGTGAGAAAAGCACGGCGGTGTCATAGACTAGAAGTTCGCCGCCCTCAAATGCAACAAATAGACGCGTATCACTGTTTGCAAATGCAATAATGGTTGGTTTCTGGGGATTGAGTTGGATTGTTCGTTGAGGCGTCAAAGTCCCGTGGCCGCCTTTGGCGCTCTTGAAGGTGGTACGTAAATCAGCTAGTGTTGAGAAGACCAAGGCTGTGCCGCGCTTCAATGAGAAGACTAGAAACAGAGAGAACGATAACATACAGTGTATCCCATCGTCTTGCAATGTCACGGCCGCAAACCATCCTTTTGAGTTCGCAGCTGCGAAAAGATGATACAGTACATTGGATTGATGTTGGTACGGCTTCGTAGAGAGTTTGACGCGCTCTTGCTTGTTCAATTGACGAAATTTCGGGTACTACTCAAGTTCCAGAACATGAGATCGACTACAAGCACGAAAACCTACGTTAAAGCCATCTGAAGGACACTCCTTCGCAGTTGGATTGATCGAGATCTGAGCTGGTTGTGGGACGACCAGTTGCGTGAAACCGTCGGTCATCATCATGAGGAATGTGCTCTATGAAAGCACAGTGGTCGTCAGGTAGACGTCAATGTCGTTGGTGGCGCGAAGTCAAGTCGCGGTGCCCAAAGAAGGACTTTGTTTAATCTGACACAGACCCACTCTGATTCGTGTCGTATTGACAAACCTTACTACGACTCATTGCCACTGCCTTCTTGGCTCAGTTGGCTAGAGCGCAGGTCTCATAGAAATATGACATGGTATTCTCCATGTAATCCTGAGGTCGCAAGTTCGAGCCTTGCAGAGGGCATTAATTTTGATGATTCATTTTTATTGCTCTAGTATTATCAACATATGGGTTCATGAGAGGTTCATGAGAGGTTCACGAGAAGTTCCCGAGAAGTTCACGAGAAGTTCGTCACAGACGCCCTATTTCCCCGTCGTTATAATCTTGTCGTGTCTTCCATCAATAACCTTGGCCGCCTGATTACACCCACCGATGCTGCATATACATTATTCATTTTCGCGGTCCGGACTGTTCCCTAACCATGTCTCGAATGTGTTGTCAGACGACGTCAGCAGCTTAATACAACGGAGCTTGTCCATACACTACATATTTACGATCAGCTTAATTATTCCACGGGATAAACCTACATATAATTCTTTTGCTGTTCTCCGAGCTTTCGGACCTCTGTCACGAGTAGCTAAGTAGGCGGAGTATTACGAGATTGTAAGTCAAATCTGATATTCTTCAGTTCCCTCCACAGAACCTCAAAATCACATTCGTCCACTCTCCCGAAAGCTGAATCACAGTTTTCTCCGAGTCGACATCGATTCCAAGCAGCTAGCCGCTTGAGAGAGTAATGGAAGCCACTTTGTCTTGGATTCAGCCAGCGCACGTTCAAACGTTCAACCTTGACCATTCGTCCTTCGTCGTAACCGAGAAACCGAAGGAAACCGAAGTCTTCGAGGAATACTGATAGCCGGTCACATGATAATCTGATTTTTTTCAAGCGATCGCCAAAGTTTTACCCGAAAGGTTGCAATTGGGGAGAAGTATGTATAATAACGGGTCAACGGGCATTCCTTCCCCACTTTCACTCATTCCACGTCCTTGACGGTCGTTTACACACACATAAGGTCTAATGGCCACCACTTTTCACTCCCCAATCCCTCTGGATAGTAAATTGGGCGCCGCGTTTCTGGGAAACTTGATAGCCGGAATGTTCGTCTTCCAGGGCCCTGAGGCGCTCCTTGCTCATCAATTAATTTGACGCTCATTATAGTTTCTACGGGATCACATGCGTCCAGGCCTATCTGTACTTCATTAAGAACAGTAGCAAAGATAAACCATGGTTCAAAGGAATAGTACGCATTCGAATCCATTTTACGTCTCAAGTTCTCTGCTGAAACGCCATGACAGATCTTTTTCCTCTGGTGAGTACTTAGACGCCCGTCCCTCGATTCCATTAATATCAATGCCAATAGGATCTTGGACACAGTACACCTTGCGTTCGTTACCCATGGATTGTATTTCTACATGGTCTCGAATTTCGGAAACCTTGCTGTCATCGCTGCACCCCCATGGTTCGTGCCACTATCATTACTTGACGATATTAAACTCAATGAAGTCGTAAACTAATGCAGGAGTCTCCTTGTACGTCATAGCGTTTGATATTAATCAATTGAACGACCAACAGAAACCCTCTTGCAGGCCCAAATCTATGTTACGGTAAACAACTTTCTCCATTCAGTTTAGAGCAGAATGACTCACACAACAATTTGGATCCAGTGCATTAGTGACGCGATCGTCAGATGGTAAAACAAAGTTGTCTCCTTCCTCCCATTTCTGACCTTGTGTGCAGTATATTTGGTGGTCGCGTCTGGTTAAGTATGTGATTTTATTCACTGGTGTTACTTTCACTGACGTTCTTAACAATAGTGACGCGCAGAAACTATGTTCTCATCACTTGCATCGTAAGTCCTCTAGCTATTATTGTATTTGTATGATTCGATTTTTGGCCAGGCCTTAACTTCAATATGTACATTCGGTACGTTCATGGTATATAGCGCGGGTTTAAGAAGCTTAAACAGTGTTGATGAATCCTAGTTACTGGAATCGGTAAGATGTTGTCCCTTCTCATTTATGACGGCACGATTCTCACCTCAAAAAATTAGCATTCGCTACACGAGCGTTCGTAGTACCCATGTTTCGACCGAATATCGTCTTATCTTCACGCTCACATCCAGATTCGCTGTGAAAGAGTTTCAACACTTCACTAAAATATCTGTGAGTTGCAAAATCTCCTGTCCGGACATCAATTTCCTGATCGATCTGTATGTACTCAGTACTTCCTGTACACCTCTCTTGGTAGTGGTGTTGCAGCCGATCTCTTAATCGCCGGATCCCTATGCTTCGGCCTCTCCCAACGCAGAACGGGGTTCAAGAAGTACATACGGCCTCTCTACGAGCCTGTCACACCTACTAATTTCCTCTGTCAGGACTGATTCTATAGTTACCGTGCTAATGATGTATACCATCAATACAAGTAAGTCGACAACACCGCATCGACTGAGTAAGGATTGACTGACATGTGGCAGGTCTTTTGACGACGTAGGTCTTACCAAGGTATTGATTACGACGCGCGCGCAGAATACTTAACTTGTACCCTAGAATCTGTTCCACCGCTTGCTTTATCACCTACACCATATGGCCGAACGAGTTTACGTTCATCGGCATATACTTCTCGCTTAGTAAACGTGAGTCTATCACAAACGTCACCTGTCCACAAGATTCTGACCTTTTATTGGCGGATTAGTATTCCTGAACAGTCTACTAGCAACACTTAATGGCCGCGAGTCACTGTCAGGAAAGCTTGGAGGGGTGTCAAACCTCTCCAATCTATCCAATATGGATAGCGACTTCTCCTTCAAAGCATCGCATAGTAGACGGGGACCCGTAAGTCCCCTTCGTAATGTTTGTCCTGAGTCCGCTGTTTGATAATGTTATTACTGTAGCCTGTCCTTGTTAGTATTGATCGACAAGTGGTCAAAGACTACGAGCTGGAACCAACCTCTAAAGGGCTGGCCATTTGAGCCGCTTATCGTCGGTTGGCATTTTATCGCACGGACAATGTTGTTTTTCTATGTATACGATTCTATGTATACTTGTTCATTCATTTAGGCATGCAGGACTTGTAATCTCAATCAATATCGAAATAAATATCACTTATCCAATAACCTTGAGGCTACACAGTGATGCTTAAGACATTCCTTCATGCAATGAGATTAGATTTAGAGCACCTGAGAATCTTTACATAAAGGTCTGAACATAAGTTCCCCTCCGAGATTCGAAGTCGATCAAGATTAGATACGACTGCGTCAAAGTGAAAAGTTTGATGATTCTCTCGGCTCACTGACGCCACTCCGACATGTGTTATATCCGGGACT
>JABCKQ010009003.1:0-10846 GCA_018857305.1 Termitomyces sp. T159_Od127 | reverse complement strand
AGATCAGAGAGACACCATCCTGGCATGGATAATACTGGTTTCTGACTCCTCGGTTTGATACACTCTGTCGTTGCGTTTATGGAGGGAATGTCACTTACCAAGCATCTGTACAAGTCCATTTGACGCTTCAATGAACGCTTGGGTATCTATACCTTCGGCTGTGACTGGTACCTCTGCAAAGGACTAGATATTGAATGCATAGTTAAGTGTCAAGTTTGTCTGGTTTGCGAAAGTGTATGACCTTTACTGTCTCAAAGTATGGCACCATCGAGATCCAACTAGAACGTAGGCACAGAGACAGAACAAGTCCTGAGTAGAAAGAGTAGCAGAAACATGCAGTCAGGCTGCGAAGGCGTGGTTGTGTCACGTGCATGACAGGGCCAAGGTCCGACACTCCGGACTCAGTCTCCCTAGGGCTCGTATAGAGGGGAGGGTTTAACTCGGAATTCGTCATGATCTGAACGCTCGTCAACGTCCGATATAAACCATGCAAATCGCTTCTCCTTCGACATACGCTCACTGACAATGTCTCCGAACTGTGCTTCGTCGCCTTTGTTGTACCCCTATAGCAAAGGTTTGGGGCGGAATTCGGGCCTGGATAGTGCACGCAGTGACGTTGCGGTGATGCGAGGAACAAGAGTCGATCGTTGTCTGTACTGACAAATACTTCCTCTCTATCGAACCATGCCTTCACTTTTTCTTATAGATTTAATCACTCCAGCTAAGGTGCGCCAGAGGTAGATATCCATGCTCAGTTATTGAGCCTTGCTAGTCTGGTCACTATGCCCACGGCAACATCTATCTTGGTTCCTTCTCGAGTTGCTGCTTCTCTGTCAGATGTCTTAGCCCATGTAGAGACAAAATCACGAGCTTCTGTGCCTGTATCTCCCATTCAACATTGACTCGGACCACTCGACGATCTTCTTCACCTCGACCAACTTACCAGCCCATTCTGTAAGAAAATTTAGCGCTAAATTACAGACCACTCTCTCGTGACCATATCGATCTGAGGACATCAATGCTTTTGTTGAATAGACTGAGTCATGTTGTAGGAAGTCTCTACCGCTGTGGCGGCGGCGTCTCCCGACGCTCGCGTTCTCGGACACATTACCTTTTCCAGCACACTGCGGCACATCTGACTTCGGACGAACCCTCTATCGATACTGTACAGTTCCTGTTTTCAGCCACACCTACGATCGCTCATATAAAATACCTTCCCGTTTTGGATACCCTCAGTTCTATCTCCACGAACTGAGGGCAAGTAACTTAATTTGTCGTTGATCGTACTTTGTACTTAGCAGATATCTAGTTCTACAGGTCAAACAGAGTTCTATTTCTACGTACTGAGGATATTGTACTTATATCTAGTTCCACAGGTCATAGGGCCCTGATTTTGCGCTTTTGAGCATACACCTGACACCACGTATTGTAACAACCATTACACATTCATTTCACACCCAAAATGTCAACGACGAATTCAGGAGGAAGCAACCCTCCCATTTTCCCAGATGACTGCCAGTTCGACGGAACAAACTACATCTTGTTTAGAGACCAAGTCACGATAGCAGCTCGACTGAAAGGTGTGGACAGATACCGTGACAGATCAATCCTGGCGCCAGACTTAGAGACAAAATCAGCATTGGCTACTTCGACCACAATGGAGTGGTGGGACCTAAACCCCTCACCATAAGAGTGGTGTGCCAGAAATGCATGGGTGTTAGTGTTGATTGTGCATGATATAACCAAATGTTGGGGACTGCTGCAGAAACCTGGTTGACCCTGAAGGAAAGTGTCATGACTTGCCACCTACCTCTGGTACTGAGCCCCAGCCCTGGGACCTCCACCTCCCCAGATTGGTTCCATGATGCCTTGGAAACATGCACCACCCATGCTACTACACACTGGTCCCCTCAGCACCTATCACTGCCACCCTTTGGCCATCACCACCCATTGCTGCCACATCAGCACTGACCCACTGTCACCCCTGGCATCCCCTTGGCCATCACTGCCTGTCAATGCCACATTAGCACCAGTCTCAGCAACCTCTGGTGCTTCCCCTGGCTGATACCAAAACTTTCCCTGGCCTCCACCAAGCACCAATCATGCATCACAACTCATGCATCACCCTTGGTCTGACCTCCATGCACCACACCCCCTCCCCTGCTTGCCTCTTTGCCTTCTCATCATTCTATGCCTCCTCCTTGCCCATGCTCCCAAAGCAACACCCTTCCTTTGAGAGCTTTTTTTGTGCTGCGCAACCCACACTGACATCTGCTATGGTCTTGCACAATGCCTGGCACTGTGACTCATCACCAAGGCCTAGACCTGTGCCCCAGGGCCTACCTAGCTACCCTTGTATATAAGTTGTAGCATAGACTTTGGTATAGTAGTCTTGATATTGCCCATAGTCTCATATTTCTGTCTCTGTTTTGTTTTGTGTCTCATGTCCTGGTTTCTCTAGTTTTGTCTTCATTTATTTTTGTCTCATATCAACTCATCTCATTTCTTACTTGTCTCATATCATCTTGTTACTCTCATCTCTACTCATGTTACCTTTCCAAATCTATTCTCTGCTTCTATCACTCTCTCTGCCTCAAGCCTCTAAGTTCTTCCTTGTCTTATTATCTCCTCCAGTCTTTGTTTCCATTCCACTCTTCCTCTGTTTCTTGCTTTGATCCTTTCCCATTCTGGCTTGGCTAGATCCCCACACTATCATCTCTGTTAGAACTATAGTTAGAACTATAGCGCAGTGGATGTATGTAGACCGTCATCTACACCTAGATCAATACACTGTAAGTGAATAATCTAGGTATGGTTAAGTGTGATGTTCATGTATAATAAATGTTTGTAACATACCCTCAGTAGTGCATAAACAGAACTGAGGGTACTTGTGATTGTCCATGCTGTTATAAGTTACTTGAACAAAGCAATTGTGGCCATGCAGTGGCCAGACGGTGGCCCTGACATTGGTACATGGTACTTTTCACATCGTCACATCTCAACAATCTCTGATTTTAGGACTTGCTAATTCCCTGCTACTTGCCCTGGTCTCTGGATCCCCAATCCTGGGACTTGCTACCTGCCCTGGAACTCAGCTTCCACCCCTACCCCACACTTTTGGCACCTGCCTTAACACTCTTCACTCCAAATGTGATCAGCGCTCTCTGCTTATTGTCTACTCACATCCTTTGTCCCACCTCTTAGTCTCGCATGCTCTGTGCTCATTGACAGTACTCACCATGCATGTCGACATTGTGTTCACCACATAAGAAATTGCTTAGTGGTCTGAGCCCCTGTGGTCAGCAGAACCTGACAGAAGGCTATGGAGTGGTATCTGACCAGAGAGCAGCTTTGGCAGAAAATGCACTCAGAATGACAAAGTATAAGGATTGAACAGACTTCCTTGAGCACATCACAGATCTTTGGCTGAAGTGGCAGACCACAATTAAAAAGGGGGCAGATGTAGAAGACCAACAGTTGTGAGTGATCATAATTTTGTCACTCTCTGTGTTGTGGAGCTTCATTGTCATGTCATTTCCTAGCACAACAACCTTGGTCCAACTGGTAGCAGGCCTTACCATATACTGGAAATGCCTGAAGGAAAGTCCAGCAAAGGCAGGACCAACCACAACTGCACTACTCATAAAAATGCCCCAGACTTGATGGAAGCTTCTCTGTATCAATTTTAACTGTAATTGGACTGGACACACTATTGAAAACTGTTATTGGAAAGGAGGGAAGGAAGGTCAGTTCCATCCAAATTTTGGACACAAATGAACTCCAGGCCTCCCATCTAAATTTTAGTCCAATAATGTCACCCAAGTAAACCCTGCAGCAAACCTGAGGAACATTCCTGGTGGTCACCTATAAACTTATGGCCAAGCTCCTGTTTTCTCTAGCTGCAGTATTGAGTGACAAGACCAAACCCTGGAACCACACCTATCCAAAATGTGATCTCGTCAAGTGCATTTGCTGTTCAACACCAAAAAGGAGAAGTCCTCACTTATGCTGACTCTGGAGCTACAAATCACTGCTGCATCCAAAGAAATGATTTTGAGGATTACCAGACATAGACAACACCTTGCCAGGGGATGTTGGCAAACAGAGAGGGGGTCTTTAGAATCCTAGGGATGGAAACAGTCGGGAAAACTGTGAAGGTGGGAGGAAAAATGGTACACCTGGTGTTTAAGTTTGCTCTTCACACTCTTGACCTTATAGAAAATCCAATTTCTATTGGGAAATTTGACAAACTGAGGTTTGCTGTCCTGTTTAAAGGGAGTCAGGCCATTTTCTTCAATTCATCTGGCTACCTACTCATGAGGGACTAAAAGAGATAGGATGTACCTTCTGGAACTACTTCACACTCACTCCCAAGCATTGCTCAGACAGTCCTCAACCATGCCTCTTGGTGTTTCTTTGAAGTTCCTTGTCACACAATTTTTAAGCACTGCCATCAACCTCAACATATAGTGCCAATGTTTTGGCCATGCAAGTATATAGGCAATTAAAGATTTGGAGTCAAAGGAGTCAGTGGATGGTTTCTACATCACAAGCAAACAAAACAAATTTAGTTTTTCTGAGCACTGCATCTATGGAAAGCATATCATCCAACCTTTTGACAGAAAGTCTGAAGATGTGCAAGTAGTGGAGGTGAAAGTCTAAATTAACTTCTAGGAGTCAGCAAGTGTGGTATTCCTGTGGAGGTGCCCTTTAATTGGTGGTATTCAGAGACTGAGGATGTATAACTTACTTTACTTGCTACAGTTTATAGTCATAGCAAAAGCTAGGCAAACATGCTTTCTGTGCAATGGAATAGGCAAATCATTTTTAAAAGCATCAATAAGCCCCTTTTTGTCAAACTTATCTACTGTCATAATCCACTCACTCCTCTCCAATCTCTTTGGTTCCAGGACTCCACAAACCACTCCACCTTTGCTTCAGTATCAAGACATGCACTGATTGACTTGCCATACTCAAGCCATCACCACCATCTGCAGCAACTCCCACAGCCATCACCAGCCATCACTGCCACACCCATCACTGCTCATTCTTGCAATCCTCAGTGCTTCTCTTGGAATCAACCAATGCTTCCTCTGACTATCATCAGCTTCCATCACAAATCACAGCCTATGCATCACCCATCATTCTACCACATCATTCTTCCACATTACAGGTCACCCATTATTCCATTACATGATGCATCACCTGTGCATCCTGTTGCTCTGCTGCCCCTCTCCTCTCCACTCAAACCCCCAAAGCAATGTTACCACTCCTTTGAGATTATTCTTTGCACTCCACGATCAAAACCAACACCTACTAGCTTTGCACAATCCCTGAACTGCACTTAGAGCCTCAGTGCTGTATCTTGACACTGGAGCTGAGATCTGCAGCCTCAAAGCTTACTTTACCAATCATATATAAGCCAGAGAATAGGACTTGGTATGGTAGTCTTGGTATTACCTATATTGCCTGCTTTACATCTGTTTTATGTTTTGTACTTCTCATCTCATGTGTTATTCCTGCCTCATACTTGTTTTGTTCCATTCATCTCATACATGTCTCATATCCATCTACTCTTTTTCTCAACCCTCACCTCATCTCTCTTGTTTTCACTCTTTTAAGTTCCACTTCAATTTTTTCATCTCAAGTCTCAACTCAGCTCTATCTTTAACTCTAGTCTTCTACACTCATCACTGAAACCTCATACTCTGCCTCATTTTGACTTGGCTGCACCAACTTCTTAATCCTTTAATCACCCCTTATTCATTCACAGTGCCCTATCATCTCCTTGACATCTACTATGAGATTCATCCACCCCTGCTTACAGTCCTGGCACTTGTGCTGACTTTGTTTTTAACCCTGGAGCTCATTCTTCACCCATGCTGACACTCTGAAATACTTTAGCACTCCTCTGCTTCATCCTGTTGCCTCCCCAGCCCTGTATCTCCTGAAAAAGCTCAAGACTTCAATTCAGTGTCAAGGCCTTGAAACTCAAGCTTCCATCTCAATCCAAAAGAACAGTGTGTTTGATTAATAATTTGACAAATCACAAAAAAAGTACTCAAAAACAGAGTTATATTGACCAAATACAATCACAAAACCTACAGGTAAAGAGGCTGAAACAGTAGCTAAAAATGGGCTGATCAAAGCATTGATTGAGATCTATGCAAGCAAATTAACCCTGGTGTGACTCTTGACACATTGCACCTCATTTCATCACTCATATCACATCTCATGATTGTGCCTGTCATGACCCACTACTGACTGTAAGGCTTTGACTAGTGACTCGCAACGCAACATGTCAATAGCACTGAGAATGTTAAATGGACTAAGTTAAGGAAGTTACTACAAATACAGACTACAAGTATTGAGGCATGGTCACGTGTACCATGACACTGACCACTGGTACTCAGCTTCAGTTCGGGACTCCAACCTCCCTAAACCAGCTTCTATGAGGTCCTGGGCCTGGACCACTACCTGACCAGCCACCCTGGCAGCCCCTGGCCTTCACCGGCCATCACTGCCACCAGCCACTACCATCCTAGCACTCTTTGACCATCACTGCCTGCAGCCACCACATCAGCACCAGCACCAGCCATCCCTGGTGCTTTTTCAGCCACAGCTACCACATCAGTGCTGATGCTGGCAACTCCTGATGCTTCCTCTGGCCTGTACTGAAGCCTTCTCTGGCTGCCACCAAGATGCCCATCATGCATCATGACCACACATCACCGCTGATCTAATCTCCACATATCTTGACCCACTCCCACTTCTCTCCTCGCCTTGCCATCATTCCATGCCTCCATGCTCCCAAAGCAAGACCTTTCTTTGAGGAGTTTCCTTTGTGCCACATGACATGCATCGACCACCACTGCTACCTTGCATGATCCCTGGATTTCATCTCAAGCCCTAGCACTGCAACTTGTCATTGGAGCTCAGATCCGAGCCCCAGGGCCTATGTACCATCCAGTATATAAGTCGTAGAGTAGCATCTTGTACTCTAGTCTTGATATTTCTGTACTTTTGTCTCTAGTTTTTGTGTTTTTGTCTCTGTTTCTTAGTTTTGCATGTCCTGGTTTCCATTTCTCAACTTATCTCATTTTGTCTTGTACTTGTCTCACTTGTCTTGCTTCTCTCGTCTCTACTTGTCTTGTACTCTCAATCTAACTCTGCTTTCTCTCTCTTTCTCTCTCTGCCTCAAGTTTCTAAGTCTCCTCTCTTCTCTCTTCTCTCACCTTAGTCTCAACTTGTTTCATTTCCCCTTCTATCTCTCATCTTGACTCTCTCCTCTTTCAGCTTGCTTAGATCTCCACATCCTTTTCTTTGATTCTAGGACTCGCTAAGTTCCCTCACTCATCCTGGCTACTTGTTCACCAGCCCTGGGACTTGCTCGCACACCAGTGCTTGTCTTCCTCTCTACCCTTGCATCCCTGAGACTTGCACCCACCCTGACACTCATCTTCCAACCTCCCTCCTCATCTCTGGCACTTGAACTCTTGCCTCAGTGTAATCAATGATCACTCACTCAACTGCTGCTTGCATCTCTGGCTTGTTCCAGTCTCACATGCCCCATGCTCTTGACAGTACTGCTGTGTTTGTGGACATTGTGTGCACCACGTAAGAATTCACTCAGTGGACTGAGCCCCTGTGGTCAGTGGAATCTGACAGTGCCAAAGACAATGCTGCCATTGTTGCCATCTTTTTTCATTGTCACAGAACTCATATATAGTCTAACTATGCTTTTTAATAATTTTTGTCCTGCTTCTTTTTTATCACTCAGAGCTCATCAATCCTTTGGATTGGTTAAGGCCTCTGTTGGGGGGACTCAAGGCTTAATCCAGCCTCAACCTCACTTTGTTTGGTTAAGGCCTTGGTTGAGAGAACTCAAGGCTTAGATCCAGCTTCAACCTCACTTTGTTGGGGGGACTCAAAGCTTGGATCCAGCCTCAACCTCACTTTATTGGATTAAGGCCTCAGTTGGCCAGCTCAAGGCTTAGATTCAGCCTTGATCTCACTTTATTTATTTAAGACTTTAGTTAGAGGATTCAAAGCTCAGATCCAGCCTCAATGTCACTTCATGTAGTCAACTCAATAGCAAACTAACTCAATGTTTGATTCCAGCTCTAACCTCACTTCATGCAGTTGAATCCTTGTTGGGCCAATTTAAAGCATGGATTACTTGCATACAACTCACTTGATATATCCAACATTAACAATTTTGAATCTACAACATATACAATTCAAAGAATTTAATTACCCCACAACTGATTAACTCAAGACTGAAGTTTTGTTAAGGCCTTGTTTGACCAAACCAAGGCTTGAATCCAGCCTCAACTTTACTTGGCTTTAGCCTCAGCAACCAAAGACTTGGAATAAAAGTACAGAAATGATTATATAATTTTAGTTGACCAATTCAAAGCTTAAATCCAGCCTCAACCTCACTTTGTTTGTTAAGGCCTTGGTACATGTACAATTTCAAGAGTTCAATGATCCAATGACTGATTAGCTCAAGACTTAAGTACTTCACTTTGTTTGGTTAATGCTTTATTTGAATTACTCAAGGCTTGAACCCAGCCTTGTCACTTTGTTCAGCTAAGGCCCTAGTTGGAGGACTCAAGGCTCAGATTCAGCCTCAATTTTACTTCATTCAGTTAAAGCCTTGGTATAATAAAAGCACAGAAAAGATTATATAATTTCAGTTGACTAATTCAAAGCTTGAATATGGTTTTAAGCTCACTTTGTTTTTTAGTTAAGGCCTTGGTTGGCTAATTCAAGGCTTAAATTTAGCCTCAATTTCACTTCATTCAGTCAATGCCTTGTTAGAAGAACTCAAGGCTTGAGTCTAGCCTCAACCCCACTTGATTTGATTAAGGCCTCAGTTGAAGAACTCAAGGCTCAGATCCAGCCTTGATTTCACTTCATTCAGTTAAGGCCTTGGTAGAGGGACTCAAGGTTTGGATCTAGCATCGACAACTGAGAACCTGACATAAAAGTACAGAAAAGATTATCCAATCCAGCCTCAACCTCAATTTGTTTGTTAAGGCCTTGGTTAGTAAACTCCAAGCAATCTAGTCCCAACCTCACTTTGTTTGGTTCATGCTTTTATTGAAGAACTCAAGGCTTGAATTCTTCATCTGAGGCCTTGGTTGGAGGACTCAAGGCTTAGATACATCCTCAACTTTACTTGGTTAAAGCCTCAGTTGGAGGACTCAAGGCTCAGATCCAGCCTCAATTTCATTTCCTTCAGTTAAAGCCTTGATAGAGGGACTTAAGGCTCAAGTCTAGCCTCAACTTCAAAACTAAGGACTTAAAAAAAGTACAGAAAAGATTTCAAGAATAGCCTGAACAATATTCTAAACACGCACAGTAACAACACAGACAGTGTCCAAAACTGCCTAAAGCATAGTCAAAAAAGTATTTAATAGCCAAACCAACACCACAAGTATGTGAGGCTGAGTGTTTGGACTTTGTCTGAAACTGAGCTCAAAATTTGAAAGTCATCTGGATGTGAATGGAATGACTTTTTTGAACTCAGAAAAGTCTACTTGTTATATAATTTACTGACCAATTGGCAAAGTCCCCTATCAGGTTCCGCTGACCATGGAGGCTCAGTCCACTGGGCAAGTACCTTACATGGTGAGCACTGTGTCCACAGGTGCAGAGTACTGATAGGGGTGCAAGGCATAGAAGACCAAAGCGGGGTAGGAGAAGTGGGTGAGGGGTCGCTGGTCATGCCAGAATGGGGAGTGAGTGCCGGGGAGGAGTGGAGGATGAGTACTAGGGGTAGGCGCAAGTCCTGGGGCAGGAGAACAGAACGAGTGAGTGCTGGTGTGTGAGGAAGTCCTGGGGATCAACAATCTGGGAGTGGCGAGCACAGAGACTTAGCAAGTCCCAGGGATGGAAGCAGGAGGAGCAGAGATTAAGCGAGCTGACAGGGGAAAGAGTTGAGATAAGATAAGGGAAGTGGAAACAGAACGAGTCGAGACTTGAGACCGGAGACAGAAGAGATAAGGGAACTTAGAGGTTGGCAGAGAGATGAAGAGTAAAGCAGAAATGGAATTAGAGTACGAGGCAAGTAGAGGCAATGAATAGGAATGGATACAAGATGAGTACAATAAGAAATGAAGCAGAGTCAAAAGTTAGAGACCAGAACATACAAGACTATGAGACGGAGACAAAACACAACAAACAATACAAGAGTTATGGTAATATCAAGACTAGAGTACTACTTACTACTCTACAACTTATATACTGTGTGGTAAGTAGGCCCCAGGGCTCAGGCCCAGGTCCCAGTGGTGGATTGCAGTGCTGGGGCTTAGGGTGAGACCTGAGGATTGCGCAGGGTGGCAGAGGGGGTTGAGACATGTCACGTGGCGCAGAGGTCTTGTACTGAGAGCGCAGAGACATGCAGTGGCGAGATGGTAAGGAGGGGAGCGGAAGCAGGGCATGGCATGCAGAGATTGGGTTGGCAGTGATGCATGATTGTAATGTGTGATGGGGGTCTCGGCAGGGGCCGGAGAAGCGCTGGGTGTTGCTGGCATTGGTGCTGATGTGGTAATCATGGATGGTGTGATAGCCAGGGCCGGCGCTGATGTGGTGGTCATGGCGGTGATGGCCGAGGGGATGCCAGGTGGTGGCTGGTGGCAGTGACAGGCAGTGATGGCCAGGAGTTGCTGAGGTGGTTGGCTGGGCAGTCCAGGCCCAGGGTGGTTGTGGGGGTCGGTTTGAGGAGGTGGGAGTCTCGGGGCCAGGCCTGAGTCCCAAGGGTTGGTGGCGGGTTGTGACATCCCCATCCATTGTGCTATTATTCTGACAGGGTTCCCATGCATTATTCCATCATTATTAG
>JABCKQ010009001.1:0-10905 GCA_018857305.1 Termitomyces sp. T159_Od127 | reverse complement strand
GTTAATTTCATTCACCTGCAGAGTAAAACGTAGTATAACGGCGTAAGTAATGTGTCGTGACAAATGTAAGTAACAATTGTACTCACCCTCAGTCACTCCAACAATGAGTGGTCGACTGAGGGTGTATCATTTGTCTATCCAAAAATAAAAAGAAAAAAAAAACGAGATAAAAAGAGTAGCGAATATCGGTGTGGCTTATGGCGCACCTCCCGATTACGGTAGCTGTCCTCCTTTTCTCAGCACAAGGAATGGGAGAAATTAGGTGATGATGCTTGAATAATACCTCAAATCCAAGATCTCCACTGCATTGTCAAGCAACCACGTACCGTTAGTGCAGGAGGTTGTATCATTTCACGCATTACTGGAAACATAGGTACACACCCCAAGCTCTGTATTACTCTCTATGCGATCTTCATGATTCCATGTCCATGCATACTGATTGGGAGCACGCACATTCACTTGTAACCCAGGTAAGGTTGTATGTAGTCCTATGGATTGACTCGTGTCCCGATGCTAGAACTGAGTACATGTACGAATTATGGCTGCTATCTACCAAGTTTTGTAACGTCTTGAAACATCTACATTACGAGAACGGGAACGCCTGGAATGTGTTGAGACCCGTAGATCACCACACCGCACGCATTAATTGGTTGCCGGGTCAGGGTCATATAGACGCGAAATGAGGATACATATACAACAGAAAAGGCGACAACCACCCTCAGTCAGTATCCAGAGACTGAGAGTGAGTGAACAATTTATACACATACATTGGACGCGTACTTACGCATATCGTAGAATAATCTCTGTATTATCTAGGTATGCAAATAGAGTCAGTATCCAGAGACTGAGGAATAATCTCTGTATTATCTAGTGTGCACTTCTAACAGAATGCATGCGATTACGTCGGAAACGTGAAAATTGTTATGGATACTTCCACAATACTTACCGATCACGTGACACATACACACAATACGCATATTCGTAGACACTGTCTTTAGTTCTATTCATTTCGTATTCAGGTGTGTAGCTACAAGTTTCATTATCATTGGATCATACAATTTCGTATTCAGCTTCCTACGTGCTGCATTGCAGACCACAGTCGTAGCCTAACAAAAATTATGTGGCCCAGTTTTCTCGAAAGCGTGCTGTGAGGACAGTGAGTCAGAGTGTCCGTCACTTAGACAATCAGAGAGAACTGGGTCAAGTCCTAGATTGCAGAAAATCTAACTAACCCAACAGCACATACAATCGGTAATCACAAGATAAAGAGACCGATGACGGTGACAGTCGTCACACGTGCAAACGCGGACAAAGTCGCTACTTGCTCGATCTAGTAAATTTTTTCTCGGTTACTCTTGAACGAATCGTCTTTGACTCCTTCGATTTTTGAGATGCAAAGTAAGCGGTTATTGGCTCATCGCCTCGGCATCAGGGAATTCAATGAGAAATTGTCACAACAGACTCCTTCGTGGACCCCAAGGTGGAAGGACCATTTCCAACACCCGACACCCAGGCGGTTTTTGCATACATTCAAGAGAGGATCAAGGAGCGTGAACCAACGATCGGCTACTACAAGAGACGATATAATGCACTCACCATAACCTGCCAACTTCCTCCCAACATCCTCAGTGCAATTTTTGTTCAAGTGAAAGAGGCTAAGTATTCTCGGTATCCAATAACAATCGATCGTCTTAAGTATATGTCTATTTCTCACGTGTGCTTTCACTGGAGGCAAGTCCTGCTGTCGACGTTAGGCTTATCGTCGAACGTACAAGTCAAGAACTCCTTCGTGGACCCCAAGGCGGAAGGACCATTTCCAACACCCGAAACCCGATCGTCTGCTTTTGCATACATTCAAGAGAGGATCAGGGAGCATGAAGCAACGGCCAACTACTACAAGAGACATTCTAATGCACTCACCATAACCTGCCAGCTTCCTCCTGAGATCCTCAGTGCAATTTTTCTTGAAGTGCAACACCATGAGGATCCGTATCCAGGACGCATTGATTGGATTGAGAGAATCTCTCACGTGTGCTCCCACTGGAGACAAGTCGCGTTGTCGACTGCAAGCTTATGGTCGAACATACCCGTCATGAGAACGCCGTGGGCAACAGAAATGATATCGCGCTCAGGAGACAGGCCCTTGAAAATTCACTATGCTGGAAGTTTGTATTCCGACAAATCTCTGTGGCCGTCGAAATGTTACGCTGTCTTGGACGAACTTCTGCGATGTCATCTATCGCGCATCAAGAGCTTTACGCTTGCTTCGGACTGGCGATACTATCGTAGTTATCCCTATGAAAATGACACGAGCCAAAAGAGGTTTATTACGCTTCTCGCGTTTCTCACACACGCCCCTGTGTTGGAGGAGCTTCGAGTCCATACTCTCTGGGGAAACTGTGTAGAAATTATACAATATACTGTGAATCTACCCCAATTACGGCACCTCGAGCTGGCTGGGTGCGCTGTAACGTGGACGGATTCATCGTTTGTAAATCTCAGATCCTTAAAGATCTTCCATCTTCCTGAAAAGACAAGTCCGACAATTCCTCAACTTCTACATTTGCTGCAACGTACGCCTTTACTTGAAGATTTCTCGATTTCGAGTATCAAGCGATCTTGGGAAAATCGCCTTACAGGATTCCAGCGCGAATCAGTATCTTTGCCATACCTGACCGACTTGACAATCGGAGCCAACGTGTCCGATTGTATCGGCCTCTTGGATCCCCTCCATTGCTCCGTGGAAAGTTGCGAACTCACTCTTTACCCCGCAAATGCAAGCGCAGGCCGAAAGGATGACATCAAAGAACTAGCCCAGATAATTGAAAGTAAATGCCAAGGACCAGTGCAAAAGATTGTGTTTTGCTGGGATGTCACACGATTTATATCAGGGGACTCGCGTTCGCTCTCTTGTACATTGGATGTCAAGTTCATCAGTGAAGGGCGGAAAGACCGGGCGGTCTTTTGGCAATCACTCAACTTGGACCAGTTATTAGTCCTGGAGGTCTGGGAAGGCTATGGCTTGGTCGAACAATGGTCGATTTTTGGTAGTCTTCCGAATCTAGAAATCATCACAGTCGTTGTAAACGAAGAGCTTCTGTTCGAGGCGCTTGTAGGGGAGACGATAAATACTCCGTCGCCTCCTTTCCCCGCTCTAAAACGCCTCACGGTCGCCCGCGAGGGTGAAGGCCCGTGGAAGGACACGGTAGAGCAGATGGTGTCTTGCCTGAAGCTTCGACATTCAATGGGCCTTGCACTTGAATGTCTATATTTGAAACATTATTTTGAACACGATGGTGATGATGCGTCGGTGGCGGCCATTCGACGTCTTCGCGAGTACGTCAAAGATGTAATTACCGTGTGAGGATGGTCGGAAAGATGACTGATTTTGAATGAGGAGTGCTCCGGAATCAATATAGTTAAGTAGTACTGAGCACTTACTGTACAATAACTTGACTTACAGTTGGAGAGTTGTACGATATCCTCAGTCACTCCGTAATATGTGGTTGACTGAGTGATTTCATCACCTGCGGGGTTATACGATATCTACAGATTGTTTAACCGAGACTGCCGAGGACACGAGGGTGTTTCTTGAGTCCCAAACTGGTTCTCGAGAATTGGTTTTCCCTCTCTTGAGAGAGAGGGGGGCCTAATCTCGAGCTAACTGCGAGGAATTAGCGAGTAGTGTAAGTAGTGAGATAAAGTAGATTGAACGGAATGAATAGGGACGGTGGGAGGGGAGATAAGAACGCGTGACACAATGAGTTCTATGCGACGGCACTGCGAGCACAGCGTGAGACGACTGTATGTATAAATCAACGAGATCCTACCTGCGAGCGCAGTGTGAGACGACAATGATTCCACAAGGCGCTTGCAGGCTCTGATATATGAGATGAAACAATGGAGACAAAGTAAGGAGGAGAAGGTGGCCTGTGGTCAGAGTTCCATGTGCGGATGTGACGAGTGAAAGGGGAGTCGGTCTTCACCCGAATCAACCACAGGTGTTATAGAACACAAGTAAGTACTTCGATCTACGTAGTGTTCATGTAAGTTATAATGTCTATGGAAGACCTCAGAGCTAGTGTCTGGCAGAGTTCACTTATGAGGTGCACCAGCTATTTAACAAGAAGCTTCACACCTTTACAGCCTACCATCTGCAATCCAACAGTCAGACAGAATGTGTCAACCAAGAGCTGGAACAGTACCTCTGCCTGTTCTGCAATGAGCACTAAAACAACTGTCCAAGACAACAGTATTAGAACCCTAGAGTCTCGACATGCAGTGTGAGGACAGCTTTTATTCCTTATAGTGCAATACAACAGTATTAGAACTATAGGAGATTGTAAGTACTCAGTGAAGTAAGTAAGATATGTAAATGTGTACCCTTAGAGTCTTGACACACAGTGTGAGGACAGCTAAGGGTACTTTTGTATATATTCAACATAACAGAAGAAAAGGAAATAAAGTTTGATGCACACCATGATGGTGTGATGCACCCTATGACCCTCACTACTAATGCTGTATATGTCAAGCATGGTCAAAGCTCAACAAGGTTGCTCCCAGATGCCAAATTCCAGTACAACAATCACACTCATTCAGCCATGCAAATCTCTCCATTCTTCCTCAACACAGGAAACCACCTGCACATGGGCTTTAAGCCTTGCTCTTACCTATCATAGAATAATGTCATGAACAACTAGGTGGATAAGATGAAGATAGCTCAAGAAGAAGCCAAGGTTTCACTGACAAAGGCCAAGGATAAGCAGCACAATACTACAAGCAGAGATGGACCCCCACCCCTCGATACAAGCCCAGAGACTGGGTCTACTTGGACACATTAGACATCACCACCACTCAACCCTTGAAGAAGTAATTGCACCACCAACTTTGCCCCTTCATAATTAAATGCCAGGTGAGCCCACTGGCATACTGCCTCTTACTGCCTGACAAGATGTGTCAGCTCAGCTGATACCAACTCCAGTGAACCCCATTCTCAGCTGTCACTTGGATCCCCCTTCACTACTAGTCATAGTGGGTCAACAAGAAGAGTATAAAGTAGAAACAATCCTGGACAACCACTTATTCCAATGCTAATCACAGTACAAAGTGAAGTGGAAAGGCTACAATATTGAAAACATTTTCTGGAAGCCACAGAAAAACATGCATGCCCCTGAGCTTGTCAGAAAGTTCCACACTGAATACACTCTGACATGCTCTAGGCCATATGTAGTATCTTTGCCATTGACCAGGCCATGCACAACTCCTGTCAGGAATTCTTAGACTTGTTCTTTTTGGATTCTCCTCTGCCAGATGATTAGTTACCACTGTACTGTTGTTGCCATTTTTAATATAATATTTAGATTTCCCTCCACCAGTTGTGTGATCATGCTATAAGCTACAGATGTTGCCCTTACAGAAATGATGCTGAGAAATCCATTCTTTGATTAGGAAGTTTAGGGCTGAGGCTAAAAAGTTAGCAAATGTCATTGAAAATTGGTTTTTGGTGGACAAATTCATGAGTTGTTTTACACCAGCATTTGCAGACATATAAGTATGGTAATTACAAGGATACCACTTGCAATTGACAAACAAACAACACATACAAGTTGTCAGAAGTGTTGGCTGTGGTGACTGCCCTTACTAATTGTAAGAGCAACTTCTGGGAGTTGCAGCTTGATCGCACAACTAGCAGAGGGGAATCCAAAGTATATTAGGAATGATAATCAACAATACAATGGTAACTAATCACCTAGCAGAGGAAAATCCAAAAAGAACAAGTCTAAGGATCCCTGCTGTTTGGTGTGGCACATCAGCAAGCAGCAAAGGCATAAGAACAACTGTATAGATGACCAGAGCTAACCTTAATCTTGGATAATGCTCAAACAGGAAGTGCAGGAAGTTTTGGAGGTTTTTCAACAAGGAAATGACCTTCAAAATTTCTAGAGATCTCTGAAGGTCTAGAGCAAGCCCTGGGGGTCCCAGGGAGTGGTGCAAGGGGTGGGCTGAAGTGTAGAGGAGTGAATTGAGGAGAAGTCAGTGTAGACCAAAAATGGAAGTCCCCTGACACTGATGGTGCTTTTGTGAGAAGCTCTAAAGAAGTAACCACTGAGAGGACCAAAAACCTTCAAAGCAGAGTGAAGAGTGAAGAAGCAGAGGAGAAAATGGCACATCTGCAGGACATCATTGTAACTATGAAGAAGCAAGTTGGCAGCATCCAAAGTGCAATGCAAGCTATCCAAGCTGGCCAGTTAGAGATGTGCAACAGTCTTATTCCCACTGGAACTTGTAAGAGTGGTAGGCCTGAAAGTTTACCTGCTCCACCTTGTGCACAAGAAGGAACTAAGTTTTATTGCTACTATTGCTAGGAATAAGGCCACTGAGTGCAGAATGTGAAATAGTGACAGCAGATGTCCAGAAGGGCTGGATTATTCTAGTAGAAGTAAAAGCTAAGATGCCAAACAAGGCAGCTCTACCTAGAGAACCTGCTAGCATTTTACCACACACTAGGCTAGTACAGCTACATGACATTCAAGCTGGATCATACTTTGATTCATCAACAGATGAAAGCTCAGAGACCTCCACTTACTCCACTTATGTCAATGCTGCTAGAGATATACAGGATGACATGCTGAAACATCTTCAACATGGTGAATCAAATAGGCTAGAGGAGCTTGATAAAGGCTTTGACAAAATGGCTGAACTGATTAATTTGTTGATCAATACAAGAAAGACAGTCAATCCTGATGAAGTGCAACAGCACAACTCTAAGGATTTTTAGAGGGCTCAGTGAAGGGAGTAAGGAAAGAGACATCTTAATCCAGAGTATCCTCACTACTAGAGAGGACCATTGAAAAACCCTGGAAAGAAAACCTGACTTCAAGGATATCCTCTAAAGTTGCACCAAAACTGTATTTACCTTTTGAAAAGGTGCTAAAACTCAATGAAGACTATATAGTGACAGTGCAAACTACTGGAAAAAGTTCAAGGAGCTGGATAGAGTGATTGAGAGATTATTGGAAGTACCTGTGCCATTCCCAACCAGGGAGCTGCTGGAAGTGGCTCCAAACCACCTAAGTCTAAAGAACCTAACATTCTAAGAGCAGCTACCCAAAATATGGTAGCAATGGAGAAGGAACCTAACAAAGGAGACACTGATGATCTACTGGGAGCAATCTATTCAGAGATACAAGCAAGGTTGCCTACTTGAGCAGTGGTGCACCAAGACTGTGTTGCCACTTACTTGGAGAAAATTCTTCAAGGAGAAAGCCAGTGGTATTGTATATGACTAGGAAGTTATAGGTCCTTTGCTCTTTGAATCCTATAATCAATAGGAAGGACAGAGTAGAGGGATCTTGTACAGTGGGTCTCAGATAGTCTGTATAGCATTGAGAGAAGCTTTGAAACTAGGATTGACTTGGGACCCAGACATACAACTACATATAAAAAGTGCCAACCAGCACGTAAACAAATCTGTTTTTTAGCATGAAATGTGCCATTCAGCTTTGCTGAAGGCTTTACAGTCTATCTGCAAATATATATCTTTAAACAGCCAGTTGTCTATCTGACACCTTTACAGAAAGTACTATTCAAAGCTTGCAGGATGGAAGTGTAATCATCATTTGAGACCCATGTTAGAAGACATCCCACTAAGCCACTGTTGCTTAGTGGAATGTCTCCTAACATAAAGTAAACCCAATCCATCAAGTCAGTGGATACACCCCTCTGTTCTAGAAATTCCAGAGTTGGTACCCATGTGCTAGTGATGTTTCTCCCAACTATTTATGACTCTGACTTAGTGGGATGTCTTCTAACATAAAGTAAACCTGACCAACCCAGATGGTGGTGGATCAACCCCTCATAGTGGCAATATCCTGGCATTCAAGCCTTTGAGCTCTAGAGTCACATGAGTCTTGCTGAGACTCAAGATGGGAAGATAGTAGTAACTAAATATTCTTTGCAACATAATTATTTAATGAGGATGATCTGAGAAATTTCTACTTGCAGACTTCAAGGAATGTGAAGGGAAAGATCAAAGAACATTGTCAGCCTATTTGAATGTGAACTACCTCAACTACCTGCCACTTTTGAAAAGATCTTAGAGAGCCTGAGATTAGAAGCAGGTGTGGGAGGGTGTCTGACCTGGCCAGAAATGATGCAAGGATCAAGTGAGTCAACTGCTCAGTTAACTACATGATGGACAGGTATGCTGCTGGCAAATAGGGTTGTAGACTGTTCAACCAAGCCAAATTGACCATCATCATGTTCTATGATGTAATGATGAAGGGAGGGGTCATCATTCCTTCATGGTTATTACGGTTATAGAAGAAGCCAGCAACTTATTGGCTAGTTAGTACTACATACTCTTTCCACCAAACCAGGCCTCCTTACTCTATACCAGCCTGCAGAAATGTCCTGCTCTATGAATTGACCTTGATTGCTGACACTGATGCCACTTCCAGCTTTAATCAAATTGCTATGATAGCATCTAACATGGGGGCAGAAAATATTGTTGTTGTATCTTTGTGCCATTCTAACAAAATTCAGAGTATTGCAACCCCTAATGTGCAAGCACTCCTGCTGAAGTTCATGACATTGATGGTCAATAACAGGGTGTGAGATGACTTGTAATACCAAGGAACTTGTAAGGGCAACCTCTGGAAGCTGTGATTCAATTACACAAGTAGCAGAGAGAAATCTGAAGTTATATTAGGCATGATCATCAATAATACAATGATGACTAATCACCCAGCAGATGGAAATCCAAAGAGAACAAGTCTAAGGATTCCCTGCTGCTCAGTGTGGTGCATCAGCAGGCAGCAGAGGCATGAGAACAACTGTATAGGTGACCAGAGCTAACCTTAATCTTGGATAATGCTTGGACAGGGAGTGTGGGAAGTTCCAGGGAAAAGAACCTCTGGAGATCTCCAGGAGTCTAAAGCAAGCCTCGGGGGTCCCAGGGAGTGGCGTAGGAGGTGGGTTGTGGTTTAGTGAAGTGCTGAAAATGGAAGTAAAATGGAAGTCCTCTGACAGAGCTATGAGGAGGCAATGAGAAGGTCAGACTTATGGTTACCAAAAGATATTGGAGGAGAGTGATGTTTTACCAAGGAAAGAGGTGCCTGCAGGGAAAAAGATAATAGAGTGTGTATGAGTGTTTGCCAACAAATACAATGCAGCAGTGGAAGTAGTTCAAAGGAAGGCAAGGTCAGTTACAAAAGGATATTCATATGTTCTAGAGGAGGACTGTGACGAAATGTATGCAGTGGTCATTCAACTCAAGTCACTCCAGATTATTTCCAGCTTACCTCACCAATGTCCCAGAATCTCAGATTTTTATAGAAGTGCCCCCTGGGAGAAGGTATTGTAACTCCAAAAAATCTGTATAGGCTCCTTCAGATGAGCAGAAACAGAATGTAATTTGTACTTTGAAGGATAAGTCTTGGAAGAAAACATATTTTGTCTGCTAAAAGCCAGAGCAAGGCTGCTATCAGGGGCTAAGACACTACATGCAAATTACCAACACATTCAATGACAATGTATTTGGTGTGTACCACCTAAAAAAGAGCAGAGAGTAGAAAATAGAACTAGCTCAAATTTACAACATTAAGGAATTAGGGACACTCTCATATATCTTGAGCATGGCTATTAAATGCAACTCCCAAACTAGAGCAATCTCCTTGTCCCAATGTGTGTACTTACTTTGGGTCTTGGAGTGCTTCAACATGACAAACTGCAACCTCACACAATGCTGTTGCTAGCAAGAATACACCTCATCAAAGCTATAAATTGACAAACTGAGGCAGATTTCCATTTCATGGAGGATAAACTATAAAGAGAGCTCCTGTCAGGGGACTTCCATTTTGGTCTGACTTTCATTTTGGTCTACACTGACACAAAACTGAGGTATAAAAACTCTTTACTCTACCCTCATTTCATCTATAACTTACTTATAACCTTAGTTGTGTAACTTTCAAGTAATAAAATAAGTTTGTCTCACATTGATGTGACTTACAGTTCATCATAATATTGCACATTGAATCTTGACAGATGGCTGAAGGAACAGTATCCTAGAGCTAAAACCATCAACAGACAGTAGCTCTCAATCCCATCAACCAAAAATATTGCAGATATGTCCACTAAACCACTTCCCCACACAACTCACAACTTGGAGCCCTGGAAATGAGTCAAGCTTACTCACCACCAGTATATAGTCTTGATATGTAATTATTGCTGTTATCTCTCTTACTACTCTTGTTCATGTACTTGATCCTGGTTTCCCTTAGTTTTGTTACTTCTATCTCATCTCACTTTATTTGTCACATTTTGTTTTGTACTTAGTCTGTATTGCCTTGTCTTCTCTTGTCTCTACTCATCTTGTACCCCATTCAATCTATTTCTCTTTGATTGTCTTGCCTTGACTCAATTCTCTCAGTTTCCTTCTAACTTATTTATCTCTCATCTCTGGTCCAACTCCTTTGTTTCCAATTTCTTTTTATTTCTTGCCTTGACTTTGACTTGTCTTAGCTTGGTTAATCCCCATGCCCTCCATCTCTGATCATGAGACTCATCTGTCCCTGCTACTCACTCCAGCCATTTGCTTACAGCCCCTAAGACTTGCTCACAGCCCCAGTGCTTGTCCATTGCTCCTCCATACAACCCTGGTGCTCATTCTTTGCACATACTACTTCCAGAGGTAACTAGCACTCTTCACTCTTAGCCTTGTCACATCCCCACCCCATGCCTTAGTTTTCTACACCCTGCACTCATATATAGTGCTTGTTGTGTGCATAATACATTGCATCTGCCTAGTAAAGACTTGCCCAGTGATCTGAGCCCCTGTGGTCAACAAAACCTGACAACAAACAGGGCCAAGATTATTCCATTGCCAAGTTGAGGAGTGTGGCAAAG
>JABCKQ010009000.1:0-10926 GCA_018857305.1 Termitomyces sp. T159_Od127 | reverse complement strand
TGGGAAAATACTTCTTATCAGAGCGGACATCCCCAAATGGTCACTAAAAACTATCCCCAAATGGTCACTAACTATTAGTGACCATATATAAACACATCAAATTTAGTGACCATATATGGTCACTGATTTGTCCCAGGTATGACACCTGAGCCCTTATATACAAGCTATTGTAGAGTACTAGAAGGTTCTCTTGTCAAGTGGCCAAAATGAGAATATGTTAGAACACGACGGCCGCCGGTGATCGTACCGTGATGACTCGGATTGCCTCTTCCAACTATCATCATGAGATCTTATACACAGTCTAGTTTCTTGTGAACCTGAATATCCGTCGAGATTGGCTAGACATGCAGATTGACATACATCCCACAGGAACACCTCATGCATTAAATTGCCCTTTCAGGAGGTCGGGACCTAGCAACACATCATCAATTGACCATTAAATCAACCGGACAGTCAACCACTCGACAGCCTTTGTTATGATTCTGGACGGGATCAAAAGAGAGACACTTTTCAACAATTTACTTCATTGGCAGATCAGCTCCGTCGACGTTGGATACTAAAAGGTGTTGTTCATAACGACCTCTAAAGACACTTGTTCGTCAATGCGTCTCGATTGACTGTAGTCACATTAAGAATCTCAACTGACAATGGAATTAGTGACATCGCCCACTGGACGACCTACTTCGAATTCAGCAACTCGCCTCTCAACGTTCATAAACTTTGTCATGACATTCGTGCATCCGTCTGTAAGTCATGATAGTCACTATATACGGCTGCTAATGTACTGCGAACCTGGGTGTGTATCTTCGGTAAGAGGTCCAAATTCGCTTCTTAAATCAAATCATTGATATAAAACTTCCAAGACAGCGTACTGCGGGTGCTGACGACAATATGTTCAAACAGTACGATTGATGTTGACATCATGAACATCAGCGCTGCAATTAATCTTCAGTATGGCAGGCTTCGGGACCAACAATAGAATATAAGTCATAATTCTCATTGAAAAATATTCACAAGATCAAAGGCTGTTTATGTTTTGTCCTGGAAGCAATCAGGGACAGAAGGTGACTGTATAGTCAGCTGCAAGGGCGGAATCACAGGTCCACAATGCTGTCCCGCTTGACTCGTCAAATGCATATGCATAAGAATTCGGGCAGTTCCCCTTGAAATATGAGTAGAAGGCCACACCTTGTGAATAGTGAGGTATAACGAGAGAACTGCAGAGCTAGATAGCTCACCAGAAGAGGGACAGGTGGCAGGAGTGTTGTGCGAACCGGAGCAGCAGTTGGCAGAGTTTGCTAGACATCAAAAGAAGTTAACAGCCAATCACGTGCACATCTTATTCGGAATGCAAACCTTGATCTCCATCAAGGTTAGCTACACAGGCACTCTTACAGCCGACAGGAAAACCAGTGGAATCAAACGGACCCTTCAAAGACTCCGGACCTGAGTATCATCAACTTTGTATTCAAAACAACTTCAAGAAACGGGCGGACAATTTGGACCAAGGTCCACCGGGCAGTCAGCGATGGGACAACCTTGATTGTTGGTGATCCTCATGGGAAGATTATATCCGTCAACAAGGGAGACTGTTAAGGTGTGGTGAGATCTTCAATACAAGGAAGCCAACCTTCTCAAGTATTACCATCATAAAAGTCTTTGTTGCCATCTCCTTGCAAAGTAAACTCAGCGACTGTAGCTGGAGGAACGCCCTGTCGTTGTAACCCTTGTAGTTCGCAGGAATTAAAAACGAATAAAAGTCACGACTTACGGTTCCTGTGTGTGGATCACAGAGAAGACCACCATTGCAGCCTCCATCAAGGCAGGAATTGGGACCAGGGTTTACGGAAAAGTCGCAATCGCGGCGAGCCTGTTGAGCAATGAGTGGAAACGCTAGCATCAAAGGGATATCATACCCATATCCTCCCAGCCTTCCAATTATCTGGGACAGAAAAGCTCACTGCGTTCCATTCTGGGGCCTCCCAACTATTAGCTGGGAGTCAGATATTAGACAAAATCGACAGCGAACGCGCATACCCTGTTGCTTGGTTAGGGACGTTTGGAGCTACGTTCAGATCAGTGAAAATCTGGATGAAAAATAAGCAGGTTGACTAAATCAAGGAGCACAGCGTACCGCAGGCCTAATTGGAACAACCTGTGAAATCAAAGAAACACGGACCATTGCAGTACCTACCAGATGGTAAAAGGACAAGCATTGTAGACCTTGACGAAGACTTAGTGAGAAACATAACCGCAATAAGAGTAGGTACCGTGAATGTTCGAGCACAAGCTTCAGAAATGAAGACAAGCAAAGATGCAGTGATGAAGGGCCTCATGACTATCGTAAGGTCTTACCAAAATTCTCGCTCTTTTTATCTTTCCAGAAAGCCGTTATTGTCATATGTTTAGAATCAGAGAACAATCATTGGAATGATTCCAGCTTCGAAAGTGGCTCACAATTGACATGTCAATCAAAGATTGATTTCAGGTGGTGAAATATCTTCCGACCTCGTGAACTGGTACATAGAGTGCTCCATTAAATCCGAAGAACCGGACCGTCGGGTAGGTTGACCGTGTGATCTATCTAGCCCCGCCAGAGCTGTACTGAGATAGGTAACATGTTGGTGTCATGAAGGAAGGCGTTTCATGACACCACACTGCTCCTTATATTCAAGCACACAGTCATAGAATGACCATCAAATGTCTCATATTGTAGGTATACAGTATAAATGTCCTTGTCAACGTGATCCGTAACAGTTCGAAGGTAATCGTCGCAGCGTCCATGAGTATGGTCCGGCACCGAGTCGAGAATCAAGAGTTCACAATATAGTGCGGGAAAGTCTAGGTGAGCCATAGAATTTAAATGCTTACAAACTTTGGCAAAGTGTGCAGTCGAGATGTAAAGTAGAACGGAAGGCAGCAGCTGTGAAGGAGTTGAGTGCGGCGGAAGTACTTCAGACTCAATAAGACTTACGTAATGCAATGAGGACCACGAAAAGGCCAATGACAAGGATGTAAATAATGCCGTACTTGGCGACCTTGACAAACAACAGCTCTCAACGTGGTGGCAAGACGTGATCACTCGACAAGGACTCACCAACCAACGGCGTTGCTTTTTTTGTTTGATTGAATATAGAGGAGCACGAATTTGTTTAGAAGGCCTCAACCAGACTGAGATGAATTAGCTAGGTAGATTAATTCAGATTGGCATCAGACTCACAAAGTATGGTCGCATGGAAGCGGTCAAAATAAGGTATCAAGATAGGGGGGGTCAGCATAAACAAGAGCAAATGTCCGAGAAGGAGGTCAGAACTCCAGAGAGACAGCTCGATAATCTTGACCAGGAATTCGCGAGGAGGTTGGGACATGACATGTGTACCGAGCCCACGTCCATACCACCGTCCGCTCCACCATGCGCGGTTAGTTTCATCATGTTTGAATTCACGGGAAAGGAAAACAGCAATGAGAATTTTGTGTATTGCGCGCTGAATAGCAATCACGGCAATGAGGCCAAGGACGGCATGTGACACATCCCACAGCTCGAGGAACCACTGGAAAATAAGTTATAAGTCACAAGTCGTATCACGGGTTCATTTACTCACAAGGAATTCGAAGAAACCGATCATCCCAATAGCACCTAGTACGTGAGCGATGAAAGCCATCATAGTTCCAAAGTTCGGAAGAGTCGCTTCCAGCATAGGGCCAAGGAAAAGGGAGAAAATAAAGAGAGTCAAGAGGACGGCTGCATTCCAAACGATAGGACCAAGAGAAATGACAGCAATACGAATCAATGGGCTTGGAGGTTGCTTCCCGTTAGAGCCTGGGAACGACTTGACGAACATGTAGGCGATAACGAACAATACCGCCATGAAAACAGGGAAAATGACCTCGGAAAAAAGGACCGCGCGCCAACCCGCACGTGGAACGTCACCAGATAACTTTTCAGATGGATGACCAAGCCTTTTCTTTTTGTAACCTGTGATCATTGTCCGTGAAAGTCGACAATATCCAATCCACGAATTGTTGTGAGAGCGTGAATTGCCGCGACACATCCATCTCAGGAACTCCCTGTCGTGAACAAAGTATCAGTTACTGTTGTCATGGAGAGATGAAGGCGATGAAGGCGATGATTACCTATAATCGATGATGAAATCGGAGAAAACGAACTGGTGGGGATTGAAAAGGAAAGGAGCAAGACATAGCGATATGATTGAGATCCAGAAATATATCAGGTATGGTGTCCACAGCGTCAACGTGACATAGAGCAGCGAGATGAGTGTCCTCATGCCGAGGTATATACCAGGCCCCGCGAATCGAGAAAACAATATGTTGAAATAGATCCTCGTAGTAGCAAATCCGCGTCCTGTAGCTATGTACCTGGCACCACCGAGCGTCAGATTACTGAGAATCGAGTGGGTATAGATCTGGGTCGAAAAGATCTCGAAGACGGGGGACAGAGATCCAAATTGTTTTGCGAGACGGATGACGGCTTTGACTGTTCCTCTCTCCACCAGTTCTATCCAGATTTTCAGTAAGCAAAGATACACAGCAAGAACTGGAGCACAAACCCTGAAGGAACAACGGCAAGAATGAAATCATGAACACCAAAAAGATGCTGATGATACAACGCCTGATCCAGTCAAAGACAGGCACAAGATTGTAACACCCAGGCTGGCCTAAGAATGCGCCTTGATCTGTGAACTTGCAAATCACAAGCTGCGAATTCAGGGTACCCAAGAACACGACTTGACAAATATTCGATCAATGAAAAATAATCACGAAAGGAAGAAACCTACGGGTGACGATGAAGATCTGAACGGAAAGAATGACGAGCATGTTATTGATGTGAAAACCAGGATGACCATAGTAGAACGTCAAGAACCGGTCAATCGGCAGTTGCGTGCCCAAATAATAATACTCGCGACTCAACATTTGCTCACCCATTCCAGTGCCAATTTTGGTCTGGAAGTTCAAAATTGTCCCGAAGCCCAGATCTCTGCCCTTTCCGCATTGATAGTACTCAGTGTGCTTGATTCGTGCACCTCGTCCAAATGCGTTCATGCCGGCATATATATCCTCGTTGAGATGTAACCCCTTCTGCGCCTTCGACACTCCACCACGCGTGCTCATGTACAGCCCATTCAGGAAATCAGGGTGTCCGTAATGCAATTTACCACCAATCCATGCCATAGAACGAGCCGCGAGAGTACCAAATGTCTGTTCCTTTCCGGCAGCAAGATCGCCCAAAATGCCGATGTTCTCCGAAAAAATATACTCGCGGGCACCAACAATAGCAACAGGAGGCTTTTTGAAGTCCTTGTGTCCCCACTGTGCATACGGACTTTGAGTCGACACAGCGTACTCCTCAAATTCGCCAAGGATGTTGCGGATCTTGAGACACTCCTCGAGATAGTTATCCTGATTGGCGTCGATGAGCTGTAAGTACTCTCCACGGTAGAAAATGATCGCGTGATTCTGGTTATCCGACTTGCCGTCACCGAGAATAGGATTTCCAGGGAGTTCAATACGGAATTTGGGTCGGCGACGTCCGGTTTCAGGGACGAACTCGCTGTGGCCGTCGATGAGGGACGAAAAGATGCGAGGATCACCGCCTTCCTTGCGAGGAGGCTCTTCTTCAAGGTAGGCGATCTGGAGGTCGGGGTACGCGCGTAGTAAAAATTCGGCATTTTCATGTTCCTCCTTATTGAACTTAGAATAACGCTGCATCGATACCAGGAACTTGAATTTACGACGGGCCATGCGTTCGAGCTCACGCTCAAGTTTATCCGTATTACCGCCAAAGAGCTGTACAACTTCGGGATTCTCGACTCTGTAGAGAAGTTTGATGGCCTTGGAGTAGTTCATCATGCCAGAGACAGTCCGATAGAGAGTCTGTGCACGAAGCGAGGCCCAAATTCTTGTACGAAGTGTAAATTCTGGTGCAGCACTCTTGAAACCAATGAAGTAAAACGGCAGGTCGTCCGCCTTCGATTGACCTTTCTCGTCACCAGCGAAGGGGTTCGGGCCATTGAACATCGCCGACTCCTCCGCCAAAATCTTGGTGTCCTTTACGAAGTTCTCCCACTCGATAGGGTGCAACTGCTTCAGGTACTCTAAAAGCGTAACACGGGTATTTTGGTCCTCTTCACGAATGATCTCACGGAGGGAAAGCAGTGTCTAGATGTTCATCAACACCCGTTTTATTGAATCATGGATAAGAAAACGCACCTTCTCGCTATAATGAGGAGTCAGCACCGTAAACGTAGGCATAGCATCAACTGGCAGGGGTGCAGGGATAGCCGTCGTCAAACTTTGCGCAAAAAACGATATCCGGCGCTCAGCTTCGCTTCCAGCAGGGAAAAACTCCCCTTTGTAAGTCTTGTCACCCTGAGCAATAAAGAACGGTGGGGCACGCAGAGATCGTCTGCCACCAGCGCCAGTGTCGACCTGGTGGTAAAGCAGCTTCTGGACGTGATCGATAGAGAGCAGGTGCTCCCTGTACATGGATATAATAATCGCATTCCAAATTTGCGATACAAGAACCTACGATCCCATCAATGTCAGATTCTGGGGAAATTATAAGAAATATACCTTGGGCTTGTACTTGACCTCCATATCGCCCGTCGCCAACAGCTTCGCATATATCCGTTTCGGAAGGCGGGTATAAATATCCTTCCACGGTGTCCAAATCGAGAGTCCAAGACTAAACGACCTTCCAATGCTGTATACAGTATTCCAAATGATATACCAAAGGAATGTGTCCAGGAAGAAAAGCACAAGATCCATAATGTACATAATTGTCAGCGTGAACGCTGCCTGGTTTGTGCAGAGGTGATTGCCAAAGAACTTGTCATTGCATGCCTGGACCTTCATGTGCACCATTACGCGTATTGGGTCTTTAAATGACAGCGTCAGGAAGAAGTAGGACTCTGTGAACTTGCAGCCAAAGACGAGGATCCAAAGTAGGATGGAAGCAATCCTTGGAAGTCGCTCTAGTGAGGGGTACGAGGCCGTGAACGTCTGGCTGGCGAGGTACTTCCGCGACTTGCCCGCAACTCGGTCGCCGAACATACGGCCGGAAGGCATGACGGCAAAAAGCAGCGTCGCGACAAGCGAGATGAAAAATTGGACGATGCCAAGAATGAATGCGAGCGAGCCACCACGACTTGAACCATGCTCGGCGATGACGACGTAAAACGTGGGTCCACAGGTGAGTCCAAGAGTTATGAGCAGGAAAACAAGACGTCGTGTGAGGTGTGATGAGTTGTTCCAAGTTGTCGGAATATATGAAAACTCTGCGAGAGTCGCAAAAATCATGATTACCGTGGCGACTGCTCCACCGAGAGCTGTGACACTCCAAGTCAAAGCCGGTGATGAGGGGTTAGTCTGATATATCGTTGGCGAGTTAAAGGCCGTGTAGAAGTAGTACATGGCTATATGAATGACCCATATGCGGTTGAAATTGACGAGGAGATGACCAAAGGAGCGCTTCTCGTAATATGTCTTGAAAAAAGCTCGATTCCAGTCTACTTGGTTGAACTTCATCCATCGCTGGGCTGGAGGAAGATCCACAAGCCGTGCCTGTTGTATCTTGTCAACCTTAAAAGAGATAGATATCTCGCAGCTACAGACCTTGTCAGTGAGGACAATCCGAGCGATGCCTTCAGGATACCAGAACAACTGATTAACATCGTCGTAGCCAATAATCTCATCGTGATCCTTCTCCTTTCGTACAAACTTCCCGTCAAGAACCTCATACCCTTGATCTCGCATAAACCGATAAAGCGGCTTGATGACATTCTTCAAGTAGAGTCCTTCTGGAACGGGTTCAACCCTGTTCTGACATTCCGATGACCGATAGTAGTCGTCTGCGCACTTGAAGATGAAACAAAGACATTCAGGGACAAATCGCACTTGGGCTGCTTCACCCCAGAGCAGGAGGTAGAGTGCAATCTGCCGTAGTCTATCGTACTGTGACATGTTGTGCATCGCCTGTCGCCAGCGCTCAAGGGCATTGTTTAAGGATTTTTCGTGACTTTGTTTTTTGTCCTTGCCGCGCTTCGACTTCAGACGGGTCAAACCAGGATTTTGCACATGCCCTATGGCGTCGTCGAGGTCGAGCTGCGCAGCAAAGTACCATTTGCGGTAATTGGCATTGTGGCCGCCGATGTAATCCGCGTGAAGGGTAAGAAGAGCCTGATTTGGTGACATACGTGACGCCCGACTATCGAGGAGTTGCATCAGGAAGTCGAACTTTATTAGAATAGTTAGCACAAATCATCACTGATGAATGAGAAGACTAGAAGGGAAAGGAGGGAATATTGAAGCGGTGCAGCCGACCGACGTCTAGGCATGAGGCATATGCAAGGGAGAACTGCCTGAGAGGGACTAGGGAATGTGGGCGGTCCACAAAATCATGACACATGTCTCCGCTCCACAAGACGCCAAGAATGGAAGAGGAGTCGCGCAGTAGCCGTTTCGCCCCCTCTTCGTGATATGGTTGAGGCAAGAAGAGGACCTCATTCCTTGACCACGTCAACCCTGACGGTGACAATGGTTCAACGACATGACACGAGGTACGCGCATGATGCGTTGGCGAACCATATTGGGTCAAATTCTCGCGGTGGAGAACGAACGCCGAAAGGCAATGACGGGCAGCACTCACCATGTTTCGCATTGAATCCCTCTGAAAACCAAATTTTTGGGTGAGATCCAGGAAGATGTCCTCTATTTCTTCCTTGGAAAGGGGAATCTGACGCTCTGAGCTCCATGCTGGGTATGCCTCGCGGGCGCCGGCTGGAGCGCCGTAGTCCATAAACGTTGGTGTCGACGAGTCTGGCTGGCCCATGCGAGGTTGTCCTGCACTTATAGACTCTGCAGAGGGCGGATATTTTTGTCCATAAACGTCAACGTCTGAATCGGTGTCTTGAGGTGCTGCAAGACAAGAGTGAGACGGAAGGAAAAGCCGTATGCTGACTATGCTCACGATAGGGATCGTAGGTGCCATTTTGGTCGTAGAAATTCTGTTCATTGAGGCCGGGGTTGCTGCTGTCGGAGGCGTAAGTATCACGGCGGCCATAGTCAACATTGTCGGACTCGTTGTCGTAATATCGTCGCTGGCTGTTGCTATTGCTGAAAGGGTCGTGTTGATTGTCCGTCGACGGGGGCGATGACGAGGGATAGCCGTCCTGGCTGATGGGCCCCGTTCTGGACATCGTCGTGGACAGTGGTGGTCAGAAGTGAACCGATGTTGTCGCCTGGAGAACCAAGTCCGCACAACACAAATCAACTCAGTCCAAACAGCACAGCCACTCGGCTGATCCCGTACCCCTTGAAAACTGGGAAATGTCTCCGAACCAGTTTGCAGTTTGGAATGCTCACTTGTGCACTCGTAGACATGTATATATGCATTTGGTAATTGGCACACCATAGTCTGCCCCCCTTCTCGGCAGGCCTGCATGATTGGCAGAGGCAATGCTCTTCTGGGCTCTTCTCTGCTCTCAAGCCTGTCTTTCGGTCGGTGACGTCGGTCGATTATAAGTTTTCTTCGATCATTGCCATCACTCACGTCGATCCACCGTCGGTCTTCGACATTGTATTAAATAACTGCAAGCAGCGCACGCTCCACCAAAAAACGCTATTTCTTGCGTCTGACAACCTGAAAATTTACCAGCCATCTGATCTCCCAAGCTGAAGCTTTTTGGCGAGTAAGCACGTGGGGCGACAAACGGACGTTTCTTGTTGTGGCATGGCAGGGAGCACGGACCTTTGTTTGAACGAATCCATGAACGTCAAACGTGACGGTAAAGAACCGTTACCGTTGTAACACATCATGCTGTATTCGAAAATTCCGGGCCCATCTTGGTGTATTGTCGATCTAGTCGGAAATGAATCAAACTCCAGGGGAACTGTATAACATGTGTTATGCTTGACAGCGATGCACCCATTAGTGTGGAATTTCCAGACATAATGTAATGTCGATTAGGTCTTATCTATGAGCAAAAACAGATCAAGGCGCTTTCGAACATGGATAGGCATCATCTAAGTGCGCGACCCGCAATGTTCAAGATAGATATCGAACAGTATAAACCAATCTCGATTGATGGCATGCTGCAGGGCTTTAACCATGAGACCTAGTCACGGTTTACGTACGCCTTACGCGACCAATTGTCGTTCATCGTGGACCTCCCGGGGTAATTCAGCCTGGTACCTACCTGACTAACTACCTATAGGGTCGTTCACTCATCTTTCACTTTTCCTCAACCGTCATTCCGAGTCTTCGCGAATTGAATGACCGCTCGTAATGGGTAACTCTCCAGAAACAGTTATCCACTCATCTTGTCCCCGGTTCATGTTTCAAAATTTGAGGTAGGGAGGTAAGGATGGATAGGGACAAGACCTTCAAGACAGGTCTACTACAGCAAAAGCAACCGACGCCTGATATCACACACGATCTACCAACATGCACGAAGACAAACCCAACTACTAAACAAGCCAACACAAAAGACAGCAGGCGATGTATCTGCAGCAGTATGGGTCACAACACTAGAACAATAAAGCATAACATCCCATCATAATTAGGAGTGGATAGTCATTCCCGCTTCTTAACTCAGTAGTGTAGCTTCATTCATATTTCAGCATTTGACATGTCTTGAGAGCAGCGCTTTCATCCAAGTTTAAGCTTCCTTGATACCAACGATCCGTTTAATATCTCCCCGAAACCGTACTGTATGTACCTCGAGCCGCACCCATGTCAACACGCGCGCCGAACATAATAAACTCACTTTGACTTCATCATGTCTGTCACATGCCATCACCCTATTCTGTTTGTTCGCTGGGGCGTGCCGGAGTTCCATAATACCACACAACACGTTAGATTTCAATTACCAGTCATCAATTAGACGTACATAGGAAGGCAAGGAAGGT
>JABCKQ010008998.1:0-10989 GCA_018857305.1 Termitomyces sp. T159_Od127 | reverse complement strand
TCAAGGAGCAGCTTAGGCAGTATGAAACACCTCCTCATGGTGTGCATGAATTGTGGGAGAGGGTTGCAAAGGAGTGGGATGGAATACTGACAGAAGTATGCCAAAGACTGATAGAAAGCATGCCTAGAAGGATTCAAGCAGTTATCAAGGCAAATGGAGGATATACAAAGTACTAAATACCAAAATTAGAGATGCTCAAAAAACTGTCCCAATGAGTGAATATTTTAAAATGGCCATTACTCCATCACTTTTGATTTAAATTACATAAGCTAAGATGCAATTTGTAGCTGCAATGCCATAGTATTTTACATGATTTAACCAGAATTTTAAATACTTCCAATCCTTCATGCCAATATCATCTTTCAGAAAGTATAAATCATTGGGACAGTTTTTTGAGCCACTGTATATTTGTATCAGGTTCTACTGACCATGGAGGCTCAGTCCCCTGGGCAAATCCTTACATGGCATGCACGATTTCCACAAATGCAGCAGTACTGCTGAAAGCACGGGGCATAGGAAACCAGGGCAGGGCCAGGGATGTGAGCGGCAGTCAAGTGAGGGATTGCCGGTCATGCTGGGGCAGAAATGCGAGTGCCAGGGATGAGGAAGGAGGTTGGAAAATGAGTGCCAGGGTAGGCGCAAGTCTTGGGGGTGAGAGGGGAGAGGTAAAGGCAAGTGTCGGTGTGCAAGTGAGTTCCAAGGCTGGTGAATAGATAGCCAGGGTGAGCAAGGGGACTTAGCAAGTCCCAGGATCAAAGGCAGGAGGCATGGGGATCTAAGCAAGCTGAAAGGGGAAAGAGTCAAGATAAGAAAGACAAAAGGGAAAATGCATTAAGTTGAGACAAGGCGAGAGAGTAGAGAAGAGAGAAGAGGAGAGACTTAGAGAGTAGAGGCAGAGAGAGAGAGGAGAAACAGAGTTAGATTGAGAGTAGAGACAAATAGAGAGCAAGACAATACAAGATGAATATGATATGAAAATGAGATAAGTCAAGAGAGATAGAGAACAAAACACAAAACTAAAAACAAGGGTACAGCAATATCAAGACTAGAGTACTAGATGCTACTTTATGAGCTATATAGTGTATGGTACATAGGCCCTGGGGCTCAGGTCCAGGCCCCGGTGATGAATTGTGGTGCCAGGGCTTAAGATGAAGCCCAGAGATTGTGCAAGGCGATGGCGGGGTTGATGCATGTTGTGCGGCGCAAAGGAAACTCTTTCAAGGAAGGTCTTGCTTTGAAAGTATGGAGGCATGGAATGACAGTGAGGCAAGGAGGTGAGCAGGAGTGGGGTGTAGTGTGCAGAGCTCGGACTGGTGGTGATGCATGGTGGTGATGCGTGATGGGCGTATTGCTGGTTGCTGGAGGAGGCATCTGCATGGGCCAGGAGAAAGCACCGGAGGTTGCCAGTGCTGGCACTGATGTGGCGGCTGTGGTTGGAAGAAGCACCAGAGATAGCTGGGGCTGGTGCTGATGTGGCAGTCATGGGCGGTGATGGCCAGGGAATGCTAGAGGTGGTGGTGGCTGGTGGTGGTGACAGGCAGTGATGGCCGAGGGCTGCTGAGGTGCTGGTCAGGTAGCAGTCCAGGCCCAGGATGGTCATGGGGGTCAATTTGAGGAGGTTGGAGTCCCGGAGCCAAGGCTAAGTGCCAGAGGTTGGTAGCAGGTTGTGACAATTTGTGCTCTTCTACATGCTAGTGGGCAAAGATGTTGTGAAGCTGCCTGCCACATTGTTTGGTTGATGAATCAATCAACAACAAAGGCTCTTGAAAATAAAACACCATTCAAAGCTACATTTGGTAAGAAACCAGATTTAAGAAATGTTTGAGAGTGGGGCAAAAAATGCTGGATATGCATAGATGATGTGGGCAACAAGCTCAGAGGTCATGTACATGAAGGCCAATGTTTAGGCTTCAATGAAAAAGTAATGTGCACAAGTTTACTGGCTAGATAGGAAGAAAGCAAATAAAAGCCCCAGCTGTTCCAGCAAAGCATGTTTGAAAGCCTAGTGCACATGTCCAAGCATTATTGAAGGCCAAGGCACTACGTCTGCTTGTCCATCAGATCTCAGTATTGCTCATGGTGTACAACTCACTACCATTGCTGATGTACCAAACATGGTACGTAAAAGAGTGGGAGACATTGCAACAGTCAAACTAAATGAATATGCACGTGCATTGGAGATGGCAGATATAGAGGCTTTGGAGCTACAAACCCTTGCTGAAGCAAAGCATTGTCCTGACTGGCTGCTGTGGGAAAAAGCTATCTGGGAATAATTAGCTACTTTACATGAACCTGATACTTAGAAGCTTCTTAAAGTGCCTGCTGGTGCTAACATTCTTGGATCCATAGTGGGTGTTTCATGCTAAGAAAGATGCTACTGGAAATGTTGTGCAGTACAAGGCCCATTTTGTTGCCTAAGGATTCTCTCAAGTACTAGGTGTTGATTATTTTGATATATTTGCACTTGTTGCTAAGCTAGCGTCATTTTGTGCTGTCCTTGCCCTAGGAGCTGCTGAAGATATGAAAAAATAGATATAAAAAGTGCATATCTTAATGAAGAACTCACTTCTGAAGATAAAATATATATGAAGCAGCCTCTAGGCTATGCCACTTGCAGTGCTCCCACCAGATGCCAATGGTACTGAAGGCTTGTTGGCATCATGGTCAACAAGCTAGAGTTCACAAGATGCAATGTTGACCAGGCTGTGTATTCTGCTGTGATGAGCAAGGTATGATGATTGTCCTTGTACATGTTGATGATTGCATGCTAGTGGCATCAACAATCATTTTGATCATGTATTTCAAAGGATGAGTTTCTGAGCATGGGAGCACATAGAGATCACAGATCTTGGAGAACTCCATTTGCTTCTTGGCATTGAGATCAAATGTGTCCATTGATGATACTCAAAATGTGCCAAGGAGTGTTTGAGTAGGCAGCCCCTAGGCATGTAGAGAAAGATAGCTTCTGGCTCACTATGAGAGAACCAGGCAGGGTCTCAGCAGACAACTTCAGCAAAGGTAGTGGTAAGAGGCAAAGAGGAGCTTAATGATGGTGCTAAGCACTAGAGGCCTGCTGTAGGTGGTAGGTGCATGATAAGTACTAGACACTGATGTACTCTCAGTGGTGAAACAAAGCGCTTGCAGTGCTCTGGCAATAAAGAGATGGAGAATCAAGTTTTTGAGCTCTGAGGCCCAAAGCATAAGAGATATGGGGGAAGAGTAACTTGTTTTTTGAAGGTAAGTACAGTTTAAATAGTAAAGTGCTAGGCAAGTTTGTAAGTAAACAGTAACCAACAATCTTTGATAGAGTCAAGTGTCAAGTCAGTCTTTGGTAACACTTAGCAGCACCACTCAAGCTGTCTGTCATGTCATTTTGTTAAAAAGTAAGAAGAAAATCACAAAAATGTTGCTACCATCATTTTGGTGGCAGTTGTCAGGGTGCTGTGGCAGTGTTAATTAATCCATGGCAATCAAGAAAGAAAATAAATAAATAAATGTTGGCATATAAAAGGTTAGCAGTTGTTTGGGTACTTTGTCAGTTTGAAACTTCTCTCCCTGTCCAATGTCTATCACCTCTTCTCCTTCTATCAATGCATCTCTGGTAGTCACCACCTAACAGGATGTTGACTAAGGTAGGGAGACAGAGAGCTGCTAGAATGGTGCTGTGTATGGTACCATGCCAATCTTGGTACTAAGTGGTTGGTGCTGTTGACCAATGATTTTGTGCAACTCACTAAAGGCAATCACTCTTAGGTGCCTTCTTCCTTGTCCTTTGAGAACAAGCTGAAGGAAATCCTTTCTGGAGAGGTGTTAATGATGGTAGGTTTGGCACCAAAGAGGTAAGTAATCCTTTACTAAACTTTTAATCAGCTTTGATTGAACCTTTGGTGAAACAAGATGTGAGGCAGTGGAAGAAGGAGTTCTGGAATGAGGTGGCACCAGTGGACTTCAGATAGAGGTCTTGGAACTGGAGGGAGCTGGCACCAAGGAGGCTACAAGCACTGAAAAAGGGGCTGAGAAGAAAAAGGTTGAGGAGGAGGGCACTAAAGACAAGGTGCTAGAAGACAAGGCTGTTGTAAGGGCAACCTCTGTCAAGTTCTGCTGACCATGGGGGCTCAGTCCACTGGGCAAATCCTTATGTGGTGCACACAATGTCCACAAATGCAACGGTACTGTTGAGAGTGTGGGGCATATGAAACCAGGGCTGAGCCAGGGATGTGAGCAGTGATCAAGCGAGAGATCACCAGTCATGCTGGGGTGGGAGTGCAAGTGCCAGAGATGATGAGGGGGGTTGGAAGATGAGTGCTGGGGTGAGAGTAAAGTGAAAGATGAATGCCGGTGTACAAGCGAGTCCTGGCCTAGTGAACAGATAGCCAGGGCAAGCGAGGGGACTTAGCAAGTCCTGGGATCAGAGATAGGGGTGCAGAGATCTAATCAAGCCAAAAGGGGAAAGAGTCAAGGCAAGAGATGGAAGGGAAGATGGAATGAGTCAAGACTAAAGTGAGAGAAGAAAGAAGAGAGGAGAAAGCAAGAGGCTTAGAAATTTGAGGCAGAGGGAGAGAGGAGAAGCAGAGTTTCAATTGAGAAGTACGAGACGAGTAGAGATGAGAGAGACAAGATGATACAAGATGAGTATGATATGAAATGAGATAAGTCAAAAAATGAAAACCAGGACATGCAAGACTAGGAAACAAAACAAAACACAAAACTAGAAACAGAGAGGTATGGCAATATCAAGATTAGAGTACTCGATGCTACTCTATGACTTATATACTGGATGGTATGTAGGCCTCAGGGCACAGGTCCAGGCCCCAGTAATGAGTCGTGGTACTGAGGCTCAAGATGAAGCTCAGGGATTGTGCAAGGTGGCAGTGGTGGTCAATGCATGTTGTGTGGTGCAAAGGAAGCTCCACAAAGGAAGGCCTTGCTTTGGAGGAGTATGGAGGCATGGAATGATGGCAAGGCAAGGAGGCAGGCAGGAGTGGAGTGTGGCATGTGGAAGTCAGACTGGTGATGATGCATAGTTGTGATGTGTGATGAGCATCTTGGTGGTAGCCAGGGGGGGCTTCAGCACAGGCTGGAGGAAGCACCATGGGTTGCAGGTGCCAACACTGATGTGGCAGCTGTGGCTGGAGGAAGCACCAGGAATAGCCAAAGCCAGTGCTAATGTGGCAGCCACGGGCAATGATGGCTGAGGGGTGCCGGAAGTGGCAGTGATTAGTGGCAGTGATGGCCAGGGGCTGCTGAGGTGGCTGATTGAGTAGCAGTCTGGGCCCAGGACATTGTGGAGGCTGGTTTGGGGAGGTTGTAGTCCTAGGGCTGGGGCTGAGTACTGGTGGTTGGTAGCGGGTCATGACAACCTCCAGGAGTTGTGGCTCAATCACACAACTAGCAGAGAGAAATTGAAAGTTATGTTAAGCACAATAATCAATGATACAATAGTAACTAATCACCTAGCAGAGGGAAATACAAAGAGAACAAGTCTAAGGTTCTGGGAACTCCAACTGACAGACTGGAGCCACCACAGGCAACTGGACCTCTTGTGCTGCACTGCCTCTTAATCTTGCCACACAACTGCTCCTTGGACAAGGACCTGCCATCCAGCACAGCTCAATGCCACTAACACACAAAAAGCTCTGGATCCCAACCAAGCTGACAACAACACACTCCAGGACCTCCACAACACTTCAGACTTTGCAAATGACAAGTAGGCCTTGTGGGTGAGTTGGTTTAGGAACTGGCCTTGGATTGATGTGTCAGAGGAGATGCAGGAGCAGCGAAGACATAAGGAGACATGCATCTTGTGTGGTGAGCAAAGTCATTTCATCAATGAGTGCCCTAAATGCCAGGCTGTGAGACAAGCTGTCTGGACCATTGATGGCAAGGACTGTGACTTCTGGTTTATGGAAAACAATCCAGCAGTTAAGATCTAGAAGACACTCTAAGTTGCAGACCAGACTTCAATGTCTTCTCCACCCTAGCTACACACCTCTGTGCAATGGCTCTATCCCTGGACACCCTCTTGGCTTATCTTCCCTCCCAATCCTCACAGACTCTCCTCCTCTGCACCACCCTCTCTTCCTCCTCTGCTCCTATCAACACACTGGTCAACAGCAGTGCCACCAACAATTTCATTGATGAATCTCTGGCAACGCTTGCTGCAATGCCCTGGAGATTATCCCCATCCACCTCACTCTCTTTGACAGCAGCTCTACCTCCACCAGTGACATTACCCACTACATGCAGACCACCCTCACCTTTAACAATAGTCAACAGAAAGACCTCTGGTTGCTCATAACCCATCTGCATGCCTCTGCTCCCCTCATCCTGGGCCTCCCCTGGCTTTGTACCACCATTCTTCACATTAATTGGCAACATCTCACCCTCCACTTTGACTGGCAAGCCCTGGAATGTCTGGAGCTCATTTCCTTTAATGTCACCACCCCAGTCAGTGCTGCCAACCACCTCCACACTCCTCCACAGCTCTGCTCAAAGTCTGCCTGGTCATTTGTCATTGACACCTGACTTAGCAACTCCTTAAAAGTCTTCACCGCCCTCATCAACAGCAGGGCCACCGGCATGTTTGTCAGTGACCAGCTCAACCTTCCCTATGACCCCCTCATTAGTAGATCCTTGGAGCTACAACTCTTTGACAGTAAGCCCACCACCGCTGGGCCTATCACTAAAACACATTTTAGTTCCATCGTACTCGACAATGGTCTACAGTTCCTGGTCAACCTCCTGGTCACACAGTTCCTGGAGGCCATCCCCATCATATTAGGGCTACCCTGGCTATGTGATGTCAACCCCGACATTGACTGGAGGAGCCTTACCATGAAGTTCCCTGGCACCAGTGCTTGTCTGTCTTGCCGCCATCAACTTCTGCCTCCAACTCACCAATGACTCCAGCAAGGTCAGAGCTACCAGCACCCCGACAGAACCCCTGGATGACTTTGTCAACTCCTCTTCACCTCAACCTGCTTTAGGCACACCTCTGGCCTTTCCCCCCAATGTCCCCTGCAACAAGTACAAAGGCTCCAACCACCCCACCCAGTGCTCTCAGACTACCCTGGACACTGACAACATGGATCAGTCAGCCAACCCTCTCAATCCAGAAGCCCTGGACATCAAAATCATTGGCCTAGCTCCCTTCACCACTACTCCTAAACCAAAGACAGAGAAACAGATATTACGCAAAGTAGTTCCTCCAGAGTATCATCAATTTGCTGACATGTTCTCCAAAGGAAGTGCCAAGGAGCTCCCTCTACACCGGTCATATGACCACAAAATCAATCTCAAAGACAGCACCACACCTCCATTCAGCAAGATCTACAACATGTCAGAAGTTGAACTCCATGCTCTCAAAGATTATCTTGATAACATGCTTGGTAAAGGCTTCATCCGGCCTTCAATCTCCACCGCTGGGGCAAAAAGAAGGACAGTTCTCTGCACCTTTGCGTCAACTACCAAGGCCTCAACAAAATCACCAAAAAGAACCAGTATCCACTTCCTCTCATTGATGACCTTGTTGACCGCCTCCACAGCACCAAATTCTACACCATAATTGACCTCCACTCTGGCTGTAGCAATGTCCACATAGCTCTGGGGCATGAATGGAAAATTGCCTTCTGCACTTGCTATGGCCTCTTCGAGTATCTTGTGATGCCCTTTAGTATGACCAACTCCTCTGCCACCTTCCAGTACTTCATAAACAACATCTTCCATGACATGAATGACGTCTTCATCATCGTGTACCTGGACAACATCCTGATCTACTCAAACTTGCTGGAGGAGCACCGCAACCATGTTTGCTGCATCCTCAAATGACTCCTGAAGTACTACCTACATGCCAAACCAGAGAAGTGCTCATTTCACACCACCAAAGTTGAGTACCTCAGCATTATAGTTACCCCAGACAGTGTTTGCATGGACCCCACTAAGGGGGAGGCCATCCTCAACTGGCCTTGGCCCTGGAAGGTAAAAGAGGTGCAGTCATCTCTTGGTTTTGCCAACTTCTTCTGCTGGTTCATTGATAATCACTCCAGGATCACTAAACTCCTCAACCAGCTCATGAGAAAGAACACCCCATGGAACTGAGATAGCAAATGCCAAAGCATGTTCACCCTCCTCAAAGAAGCCTTCACTTCTGCCCCCATCCTCTGCCACTTTGACTTTGCTCTCTCCATCATTCTCAAATGTGAGACCTCCAACTATGGCATTGCTGGTATACTCTTGCAAATGAACTCAAAGAGTGACAAGCTCCAGCCCATCACCTTCTACACCCATTCAATGATCCCTGCAGAGCTCAACTATGTCATCTACGACAAAGAGCTCCTTGCCATCATCAAAGCCTTCAAGCAGTGGCAAGCTTACCTCAAGAGCACCTCACATCAAATTCAAGTCTACTCAGATCACAACAACCTCTAATACTTTACAACAACCAAGCAGCTCAGCTGCCACCAAGCTCGCTGGTCAGAAATCCTCTCCAAGTATGACTTCACTATTCACTACTACCCCAGCCAACTTAGTGCCAAGCCTGACACCCTCACCCAGAGACCAGACGTGTCCCCAAGAAGCTGTTTGAGGCAGAATGCAATGCTTTCAACCATTGAGTGGTAATACCATCCAAACATCTTCATGCTGTGCTGATTATGAATGAAGAAGGTATCCTACACCAAATTTGCAATGCCCTCCAGGACACCTTCTTCACTCAGCATGACCCCTGGAACAACCCTGCAAACAATGCTGACACTGACCGCCCCTTCACACTCTCCCTCAATGACTGACTCCTTCTTTGGGATGAACATATCTATGCCGTGGACCACAAGAAGATCTGCATGGACATTCTCCATCAGCACCACAAGCTCCATGGACATCCCAGGATCTGTAAGACCCTTCAGCTCATCTCCTGGACTTACTTTTGGCCAGGCATGAAGAAGGACATCACCTGGTATGTCTGGGCTTGCAAGTTGTGTCTCCAGGCCAAGGTTCCCCACCACTGCCCCTATGGTCTCCTCAAGCCACTCCCTGTCGGTCATCATCTCTAGTTCTCTATCTCAATGGACTACATTGTTTAGCTCTCAGAATCAGAGGGCTTCAATGCTATCCTTGTCATTGTCTGCTGCCTCACCAAGCAAGCCATCTTCATCCCCTGCCACACCACCAACAACAACTTAGATTTCACCAAACTCTTCCTTGAGCATGTATTCTCCAAGCATGGACTCCTGGACAACATTATATCTGACCACAGCTCCCTCTTTGTCTCCCAGTTCTGGCAGTCTCTGTGTAAGGCCCTCAAGATGAAAATTAACCTCTATCACCTACCACCCAGAGACCAAAGGCTAGACCAAACAAGTGAACCAGACCCTGGAAGATTATCTTTGCCTCTACGTTTACAGAATGACTGGCACGCTAGCTGAACTACCCCTGGCAGAGTTCACCTACAGGCACCCTGGTCTGGTTTGACCAGCACAACTTGAAGACTTGACAACCCTCAATCAAGCTTGATTACAAGTGACTTGGCCCCTTCAGAGTTCTCTGGAAGGTCTCAACTCACACTTACAAGCTTGACTTACCACTGGGACTCAAGGGCCTACACACGGTCTTCCACGTTTGCCTCCTTGAGAAATACACCCCAGATCCCTGCCCTGGACAGCGATCCAGCCAACCACCATCTGTCAAAGTCAAAGACAAATATAACTACAAAGTTGACCACATCCTTGACTCATGACTCATCTGCAGCCGCCCTCACTACCAGGTTTGCTGGAAAGGCTATGGATCTGAGAATGACACCTAGGAACCCTGGAAGAACCTTGCCAGCACCTCTGCCAAGCTACAAGACTTCCACCAGTGGTACCCCAACAAGCCCTGGGACCCCTGGGACTAGCGTTCACAGATGGCATTAGTGGGCATAATCCCTGCCTCTGATTTTATTAGGGATTCAACTCCCACCAAGACCCCTACGTGTTTCCTTGCATATCCAAACTTCTTAATTCTCATAACTCTCAAAACATCTCCAGAGGCATCAGCTCATGTTCACCTCACTCCAGGCCAAGTCTACCTCAAAATTGTGCTTTAAGAGCCAGGTGACACCAAGAATCATGTCTTGCTTGCCTAAGCTGATGACTGCAAAGACAGCCTGCTCAGTGTGGGGTCACAAAGCACCACATCAACTACAGAGTTGATGGTGCTAGCCTCATTTGGTGTTACATCAATGTTAAACACAAAAATGGGCTTGGCAAGGGGTTGTGTGGTCAGGCCCTGTTTCACAAGCTCTATGTCTAAGAAGAGCTCCATGGCATTATTGTCCAGGAGGGCAACAATGTGGCAGGTCTGTTGTGTATTTGTTGTCTCAATCTCTACATCCAAGTGTAGACAGAGCAGACACCACAACTCATTGGTGCAGTAGTCGTCTCTTCCAAGCTGGGAGGCCACATGGTTAGGTTGCTGAGGCTGTCAGAGAATGTTGTACATCTGGAGGAGTGCTTACAGGCTTGGTCTCAGAGTGGTCAATATTGAAATGTGTATTAGCATTCTTTATAAACAGACATTGATACGAGGGCTTCACAAAAGAGCTGAAAACTGTAAGCAGTGAGAAAACGTCGAAAACAGTAGACGTACCTCGTAAAATAAAACTGTTGAACCCGCACCAATGGCAGAAGACTGTCAGGTTCCGCTGACCTTGGGGGCTCAGTCTACTGGGCGAATCCACCTTGCGGCTATCCACCGTGTACAAACACAGAGCACCGGGAGTAGCGCGAGGCGTAGGAGACCGAAGCGGGGCGGGGAAGGGTGCGTGGAAGGGTGCCGGGAGTGCCGGTGGGCGAGACGAGTGCTGGGGAGGGGAAAGGACGAGTGCCGGGGGTTGGCGCGAGTCCCGGGGGTGCGAGAGAATGAGACGAGCGAGCGCCGGGGGCGAGCGAGTCCCGGGGATCGAAAGAAAAGCAGACGAGGGACTTAGCGAGTCCCGGGGATAGAAGCAAAGCTGGG
>JABCKQ010008997.1:0-11021 GCA_018857305.1 Termitomyces sp. T159_Od127 | reverse complement strand
TGTTTTCAAAAGTGATTTTGTCAGAATGTCTGCAATTATATTGGTGGTCAAAACTCAAGAACTGATGGAGGAACTGTCACAACCTGCCACCTACCTCCATTACTCAGCTCTGGCCCTAAGACTCTCACCTCTCCAAACCAGCCCTACAATGTCCCAGGCCCAGACTGCTACATAACTGACCCCTTGGTAATCACCACTGCCATCTCCTGGCAGCCTTCAGCCATCACCACCCATCACTATCACCAACCACTGCCACCCTTGGCACCTCTGAGCCATCACCATCCACAGCCACCACATCAGCACCGGCTCTGACAATCCCCAGTGCTTTCCCACCTGCAGCTGCCATATCAGTGCCTGCTCTGTTAGGTTCCGCTGACCACAAGGGCTCAGTCCACTGGGCAAGTACCTTACATGGTGATCACTGTGTCCAGAGACGCAGAGTACTGGTAGGGGCATGAGGCATAGGGAACCAAAGCGGGACAGGGGAGGTGAGTGGGGGGGTTGCCGGTAACGCAGAAATAGGAGGCAAGTGCAGGGAGAGTGGAGAACAAGTGCCGGGGGTAGGCATGAGTCCTGGGGAGGCAGGGGAACAGAACAAGCAAGCGCCGGTGCGCGAGCAAGTCCTGGAGTTCAATGAGGTGATGAGTGCAGGGACTTAGCGAGTCCTGGGAATGAAAGCAGGAAGGCAAAGATCAAATGAGCCAAAAGGGGAAAGAGTCAAGATAAGATAAGGGAAGGGGAAGCAGAACAAGTCGAGACTGGAGGCCAGAGACAGAAAAGGCAAGAGAACTTAGGATTGGCAGAGAGATGACAAGTAAAGTAGAGTGGAATTAGAGTACAAAATGAATAGATATTTTTTAGTTGAGCAAGGTCATTTGGCCACAGCAGATGCCTTTGGTGAAGGAGATGAATTAGAAGATCATAAATCAGTAATGGGATGGTTGCAAAAATGAGATTTTGATCAAACAATGATGATTTTGTAATGAAGACAATAGTTCTGGCTTTGTCAACAGCGAATGGTATCTGTAACTTGGCCTGGAATTGTTGAGTGATTTTTCAAATGTCCTTGAATGGTCTCATTGAAGATTACATCCTAAAAAAAGAAATATTTTCTATTCAAGTCTCATACATGTCACCCAATGCAATTGTCATCATAGCTCACAGAAATTGCTTTGAAACAGCAAGTGTCACCTTTCTTCCAAGTTTCTAGAGAATAAAGTATGAAACATTGGCAAACACATAGTTGAAGATGAGATAAATCAGGCTTGAAACCCTCCATAATCTCAAACAGTGTTGTTAGCATGGATAGCATTAAGGTTGGAATTTGATTTTGTAAATATTGTACAGTGAGTATTGCATCAAGAAGGATAGTGTAAGAGTGATCTTTGGAGATTGCAGCACAGTCATGCAACTGGCAGAGAGGAATCCAAAGATTGCAGTATAAATGATAATGATAGTACATAGTAATTAAGCACATGGTAGAGGAGAATTGAAAGAGAACAAATACAAGGATCTTTACTGTGTAGTGCAGTGCATCAGCAAGCAGCAGAAGCATGAGAACAGCTGTATAGAAGGACTAGAGCTAACTCTAATCTTTAACAATGCCAAACAAGGAGTTGCAAATGCTTTAGAGGCTTGCTCAAGAAGAAAATGATTTCCGAATGGAGGGCCCCAGTGTTTCAGAAAACAATGCAAAGAGGTGGAGCAAAGGGTGGAGGGGCAGAGCAAGATGGAGTCTATTGAACAAATAGAGTCTTCCTGACATCATCTTTCTTTTAGCATGCAGCAGTGTGACTTGTGAGGTAGAAGAAGTTATGTATGGGCTGGTTAGTGGCAGAGAGACCATGTATGGCCCAGGGTGCATCAGGGTATGTCTAGTAGAATACTCTCACAAACCACAAGGTGTGAATATTTTCCTGTGGCTCCTAGGATAGAAATGAGCTTGAAGGTTTGATGAAAGAAGTCAAGTTGATAAAGAGACTGCTGGGCTTCAAGATAAATGGCCTTATGGTGCTTCCTGAGGGTTTTTTTTTGAAGAATGGAGTCTTTTTGTTGTTAGGCAACTGGACAGTATCAAGCACAAGGTTGACTTGACTTAGTAAAGTAAAAGCAGTGGAAGACTCAGTCTTATAGAAACTTGAGAGATAAGTCAGAAAAAAGGAAGAAGCAGGAAAAGAAAAACTGAAAATATCAAGCAAAGACTGAACTTGGATTCATTTAGCCTTAGGCTTGGATGAGGCAAGGGAGAGGATATCAATGTGATGAGCAAGTAAAGTAACTCAAGATAAGAGGCTACAACTTATGTTAGCACCAAATTTGATGGTATACAGAAAAGACAAATATATCACCTCAATGTCTTTATCCTCTTGATGATGCTAGAGAAAGAATAGCATAAGTAGGAGGAGAGAGTAAGGGCAAGAGAGAAACATACCTCCTTAAGTTTACAATTTTGCTGCACCTTTTGATGATTTGTCTTAGCTTGGATGATGACATTGGCAAATATAAAAAATGACTTAACATCAGAGGCATTGTCTGCAATGTAGCAATCAAGTAAGGAGAGAGTGCTAGAGAGGGCCTTGACAAGGCCTTTTTGACTAATAATTTGACTCAAATTGGATTGCTTGAGAAAGAGCTGGAGAGATACAAAGACTAAGAAGAGAAGGAAGAAAGAAACAAGGAGATGCACCAGCTGCATGGTACTAAACAGATGTGATCCTTGTCCATATTAGAGAAACCTCAGCAACCTCACGGAGACCAATAATGGCAGATGCAAAGAGGGTATTGCAGAGCAGCAAGAATCTGATGGTAATACATTACAGAGACTATTTGAGATTGGTGGAATACAGAAGGCTCAGCACAAGCTGCAGTGGCAGAATAAGGAGCAGTTGAAGCCTTGTAAAAAGAAACAGAGTGAGGAGGTCCCATGAAGAAAGACAAGCAAACAAATGGCAGAAAAGAAGGCTTTTGTAGTGAGAGACACAATTGATTGAAACTGTTGAAAAGGAAAATTAATTTTTAGAGGGTTATGCATAAATCAATAAGAAAGAGAGGCTCACATGACAATAGAAAAAGCATAAAAAAGGGGTAAAGAGAAACAAGCAACTAAGTATACTTCATTGGTGGTGGCATTGATTATGCCCATGTCATCTTTTAACAAGTATCAAACATTGGAACAGTTTGTTGAGCCACGATATAAGACATGGATATTGGCAGTGATTGTGTAGTGTAAGATAGACTCTCAGTGGAAGGGGCATTGCTTTGACAGCATGGACAGGGAGGGTTGATAAAGGGATGGTAAAACAATGGGTGGTACAAGGGAGATAGGACTGTCATGATCTGCTCATCTACCTCCAGCCCTAAACCCTGGCTCTGGGACCTTCACCTCCCCAACTGACCTCATTGAGCTTTGAGAACATGCACCACTTGAACTGCTACACAATTAGCCATCATTGTCACCCTTGGCACCCCCCTCAGCCATTACTGCCCATTAGCACCACATCAGCGCCCCAGCAACTCTTGGTGCTTCCTCTGACTCATACTCCAATCATCACCAAGCGCCCATTATGCATCACAATCAGCACATCACCTACATTACCCCCAGTCCATGACATATGTGTCATTCCACCTACCTTGCTTGACTTGTTGTTCTGCCATCATTTTATGAATCCTCTCTACTCACACTCCTAAAGCGACACTTTTTTGAGAGCTTCATTTACGCTGCACAATCACTGCCAACATCCACACAATCTCTGGACCATACTTAGAGCCTCAGCATTGCAACTTGTCACTGGGGCATGGACCTGTAACTTGGAGCTTACCTACTGCCTAAGTTATAGTGTAGCACTTGGTAAAGTAGTCTTTTCTTGTTTGTGCACTTAGTTTCAGTTTCTTTGGTTTTGTTACATCTGTCTTGTCTTGCCTTTTTTGTTTCTAATTTCATTTTATACTCATTTTGTATCATCTTGTCTTCTTCTGTCTCTACATGTCTTGTACTCAACTTCCATTTTATACATCACATCTGCCTAGTAAGGACTTGCTCAGTGATCTGAGCCCCTGTAGTCAGTGGAACCTGACAAGGATAGTGAGCAGGCTGTGGCAAAGACATGATGCACAAAATGATGAGTGATGCATGATGGACAATCAATGATGTTGAAAAGAGATTAGATTGGGTGGGAGATACAAGATGAGTTGAGAGGAGAGGAAACAAGACAATACAAGATGGGTACTGTCAGGTTCTACTGACCACGGGGGCTCAGTCCACTGCGGTGTGCACAGTGTCCACAGATGCAGCATACTGGCAAGAGCATGAGGCATAGGAGACTGAAGCGGGGCTGGGGGTGCGAGTAGGGATTGCCAGTAATGCCAGGCCAGGGGATGAGTGCTGGGGAGGGATGGAGGATGAGTGCCAGGGGCAGGTGTGAGTCCCAGGGGTGTGGGCAAAGGGGACAAGCAAGTGCCAGTGTGCAAACAAGTCCCAGTGATTAACAAGTAGAGGGCTGGAGCAAACACGGGGCTTAGTAGGTCCCAGGGATGGAAGTGAGAGGTGCAGAGATCAAACAAGCCAAAAGGGGAAACAGTCGAGATAAAATAAGGGAAATGGGAAGCAGAGCAAGTCAAGACTTGAGGCAAGAGCAAGAGAGGAAAAGGGAACTTAGAGGTTGAAGGCGAGAAAGAGTAAAGCAGAGATAGAATTAGAGTAAGAGACGAGTAGGAGACGATACAAGATGAGTCTGATATAAAATGAAGCAGAGTTGAAAAATAGAGACCAGAACACATGAGACTACAAGACAGAGGCAAAACACAAAGAAACAAGGCAAGAAGTACAGCAATATCAAGACTAGAGTACTACTTACTACTCTACGACTTATATACTGTACTGTAGGTAAGCCCCAGGGCTCAGGCCCAGGTCCTGGTGACAAGTTGTGGTGCTGGGGCTCAAAGTGAGACCCAGGAATTGCACAAGGCAGTGGTGGAGGTTGAGACATGTCATGCAGCATGGAAGGTCTTGCTTTGGAAGCGCAGAGATATGTAGTGGTGAGGCAGTGAGGAGGTGAGTAGAAGTGAGGTGTGGCATGTGGAGGTCAGGTCAGCAATGATGCATGATTGTGATGCATGATGGGAGTCTCAGCATGGGCTGGGGAGGAGCGCTGGGTGTTGTCAGCGCTGGTGCTGATGTGGCGGCTGCAGTTGGAGAAGTGTCAGTGATAGCTGAGGCCAGTACTGATGGGCAGTGTGATAGCTGGGGCTGGCACTGATGTGGCAGTCATGGTGGTGATGGCTGGGGGGGTGCCAGTGGTGGTGGTGGTGGCTGGTGGCAGTGATGGGTGGCGATGGCCAGGGGTTGCCGAGGTGGTTGGCCAGGTAGTGGTCTAGGCCCAGGACAGTCATGGAGGTGGATTTGAGGGGGTTGGAGTCCCAGGGCCAGGCCTAAGTCCCAGGAGTTGGTAGCAGGTTGTGACAGGTACAAAATAGAGACAATTGAAACAAGATGAGACTGATTAAAAATTATAACAACACCATAAAAAACTGGGACAAAACATGGGCAATATCAAGACTACTGTACCAAGTGCTGCTGTACAACTTATATACTGGCAGTAGATAAGCTGCTAGGCTACAGGTTCTAGCCCTGGTGGCAAGTCATGGTGCTAGGGCTCCAAGTATTGTTCAAGGATCATGCAATACTGGCAAAGGTGTTGGTAGTGATTATGTGGCATAAAGGAGACTTCCAAAGGAAGAGCTGTGTAAGGGTAACCTCCAGGAGCTGCAGCTCAATCACACAACTAGCAGAAGGAAATCCAAAGTTATATTAGGCATGATAATCAATGATACAATAGTAACTAATCACCTAGCAGAGGGAAATCCAAAGAGAACAAGTCTGAGGAGTTCCTGCTGCTCAGTGTGGCACATCAGTGGGCAGCAGAGGCATAAGAACAACTGTACAGGTGACCAGAGCTAACCTTAACCTTGAATAATGCTTGAACAGGGAGTGCAGGAAGTTTTAGGGGTTTTTCAGAAAAAAAAAACAACCTCCAGAGATCTCCAAGGGTCTAGAGCAAGCCTCAGAGATTCCAGGAAGATAGGTTGGGTTGTAGTGAAGTGCCAAAAATGGAAGTCAAATGGAAGTCCCCTGACATCACTCCCCCTCTAGTGTGCGGTGTCTCAACATGCAGGGTAAAGGAAGTTCTGGATCACCTGGTCCACTGGTGAGATGGGATAGATTCCCTGGATGGCCTGGAGTGCATCTGAGTGTCTTTGGTGGAACTCTCTGACAAGTCCTAGCACATGCATGTTCTCCTGGAGCTTCCAGGAGATGTCTTTGATCCTGTAATCCTTCCCACTTCACCTTGTACTGTAGTTGCCTTCTGAATAGGTGACTCTCCAGGATCTCCTCCACCTCATACTCCTTGTTGTTGTTGACCACCACCAGGAATGGAGGGGGTACCAAGCATTGTCCCAAGATAGGGTCCTCCAAGGCCAGTGTTAGCTTGACCACATTGAATACTGGGTGAAGCTGTTACATTCCTGCTGGGAGCTGGAGTTAGTAGGCTAACAAGCCTACCTGTTGTTCTACTATAAAGGGTCCTAGCTGATGGTGTGAAAGCTTCTTTGACAGATGAGTGGTGGTGATGTTGGAGGCATACAAATAGACTCGGTCCCCATGCTGGATCATAGTATTGGGCCATGTTGTCCTTTGCCTTTGCCCAAAGCAGCCTTGGCTTCCTCCTATGCCACCTTCATCTGGTCCACAAACTTGTTCACGGCTTTGTTCTCCAAGGGCCAGGCCTGGGGCCCGAAGCCCATGTGTGGGTGGCACCCAGTGTTCAGGAAGGAGGGTGACACCTGAGTGGCTGCATAAATGTGGTTGTTGTACTGGAACTTGGTGCCTGGAAGCAGCTCATCCCAGTTGTCCTGTTGCTCATTGTAAAAGAGGTGGAGGTACTGCTCAAGCTCCTGGTTCACATGTTTTGTCTGGCCATTGGACTGTAGATAGTAGGCAGTGGAGGTGTGGACCTTTACATTGAGCAGTTGGTAGAGCTCTCAGGTGAACTCCACTACAAACTGTGGGCCCCAGTCCAACACATAGGCATCTGAGAGGCCATGGAGCTTCCAGACATTCTTCCAGTACAGGTTTGCAGCATCCATTGTCAGGTTCCGCTGACCATGGGGGCTCAGTCCACTGGGTGAGTACCTTACATGGTGATCACTGTGTCTACAGATGCAGAGTATCAGTAGGGGCACGAGGCATAGGAGACCAAAGCGGGGCAGGATAGGTGAGTAGGGGAGTGCCAGTGACACCAAAAGAGGGGGCAAGTGCCAAGGATGGTGAAGGATGAGTGCTGGGGGTTAGTCGTGAGTCCCAGAAGACAGAGGAGCGGAACAAGCGAGCACCAGTGCGCAAGCAAGTCCTGGGGTTCAAAGAGATGATGAGTGTGGGGATCTATTGAGTCCCGGGGATGGAGATGGAAGAGCAGGGATTAAGCAAGCCAAAAGGGGAAAAGGTTGAGATAAGATGAGGGGAAGGGAAGCAGAACAAGTCGAGACTGAAGGCCGGAGACAGAAAAGATGAGAGAACTTAGGATTGAGAGAGAAAGATGAGGAGTGAAGCAGAGTATAATTAGAGTAGGAGACAAATAGAAGTGATGAACAAAGCAGATATGAGATGAGTACAATGAGAAATGAAGCAAAGTGAAAATAAAGAGATTGAAATGCGTGAGAATACAAGATGGAGACAAAACACAATGAAATGGTACAAGAGCTATGGTAATATCAAGACTAGAGTACTACTTACTACTCTACGGCTTATATACTTGTGCGGTAGATAGGCCCTGGGGCTCAGGCTCAGGTTCCAGCAGTGGGTCACAGCGCTGGGGCCTGGGGTGAGACCCAGGAATTGTGTGGGATGGGGTGGGGGTTGAGACATGTCATGCAGCGCAGAGGTTTTGCACTGGAAATGCAGAGACATGTGGTGGCAGGGTGGTGAGGAGGGGAGTAGGAGCAAGGCATGGCATGCGGAGGTCAGGTCTGTGATGATGCATGATTGTGATGCGTGATGGGGGTCTCACCACAGGCCATGGGAGCATCGGGTACTACTGACGCTGGTGCTGATGTGGTGGTCACAGGCAGTGTGATAGCCAGGGCTGGCGCTGATATGACAGTCATGGCAGTGATGGCTGGAGGAGAATGCCGGTGGTGGTGGTGGCTGGTGGTGGTGATGGGTGGTGATGGCTGAGGGTTGCTGAGGTGGTTTGCCAGGTAGTGCTCCAGGCCCAGGACAGTCATGGAGGTAGTTTTGAGGGGTTTGGAGTCCCGAGGGTTGGTAGTGGGTTGTGATACCCATGGTGGAGCAAGTGGTGTGGATGGAAATGAAGTGCGCTTGTTTGCCACAAAGGTCTATGATGGCATTGTAGCTGTGAGCATTGGGAAGCTCTACAATGAAGTCCACAGAGGCTACGCTCCATTGCTTTGAGGAAATTAGTAGTGGGTGGAGTTGTCCAGTGGGGAGGTGGTGCTGAGGCTTGGTCTGGAGGCAAAGGTCGCATGTATTAGTGTAGGATCCAATGTACCGGGACATCTGGGGCCACCAGTAGTTCTGGGACACTAGCTCCAGTGTCTTCCATTGGCCAGGATGTCCGGCAAAGTGGGAGTTGTGGTGCTGCTTGACAATTTTCCAGCAGAGCTCCAGGATGTTGAGCACATAGATGCAGTCGTGGAAGGTCAGGAGCCCATTCTGGAGGGCCTATTCATCTGTGTGGATTGACTTGGCTCCTATGAGCAACAACATCTTTATGGCAGCCATCTTAGTTTCCATGCTGAATGTTCCAAAGGATATCAACCTCCATCCCTTGGATGGCCAAGTTCTCCATGGCCTGGATGGTGAGCAACTGGTGCCATGGTCTGCCTCTCCAGGATAGCGCATCAGATTTTCCCATACTCTGGCCAGGCTTGTGGTGCAACAAGAAGTCAAAGTTGGCTAAGTACAGAGACCACTAGGCCTATTGATTGTAGAGCTTCTTGGCTGTTTGGAAGTACTTGAGGTTCTTGTGATCTGTTCAAACCTCAAACTTAAGCCAGGCACCCTCCAGGAAGTGCTGCCATTCTTCAAAGGCTCAGATGATAGCCAGCATTTCTTTGTTGTGGATCTCATAATTGCGCTCTACTGCATTCAAGCTCTTGGAGTAGAAGGACACTGGATGCTACTTCTCATCATCCTGGGACTGTTGCAATAAGACAGCTCTGGTAGCAAAGTCGGAGCTGTCAGCTTCCACACAGAAGGGAAAGTTGTTGTCCAGAAAAAGAAGGATAGGCCTGGAGGTGACTGCTTGCTTGAGAACATTGAAGGCAGTTTGCTCTGTGGATCCCCAGCTCCAGGTGGTGTCCTTTGCAGTGAGATCAAATAGAGGGCGCACATGATGGGAGAAGTCCTGGATGAACCTCTAGTAGAAGTTGGTGAATCCTAGGAAGGCCTGCACCTCTTTCTTGTTCTTGGGCTCCAGCCACTCCACCACACCTGCCACTTTCACTGGGTCCATCTCCACAGCTCCATGCAAGATGGTTAGCCCCAAATACTTGATCCAGGTCTGCTCAAACTTGCACTTCTCTAGTTTGAGATAGAGCTGGTGCTGGCAGAGGTGTTCTAAGACAACGTGCATGATCCAGTGGTGCTCCTCAAGCATCTTGGTGTAGATAAGGATGTTGTCAAGGTATACACACACTACATCCTCCATGATGAGTCCTGGGAGATGTTGTTTATCATTGTCTGAAAAGTGGCTGGACTGTTCGTGAGTCCAAAGAACATGCTAAGTGGTTCAAACAGCCCCCAGTTAGTCCAGAAGGCAGCCTTCCACTTGTCTCCTTTGTGAATGCGCACATTGCTGTAACTCCACTGGACATCCAGTTTGATGAAGTACCATGCCTGCCCAGAGGTTATTGATGAGCTTGGGAATGAGGAGGAGAGGATGTCATGACCTGCTACCAACTGCCAATACTCAGCCCTGTCCCTGAGACTCCAACCTCCCCAAATCAGCCTCCACAACTGTTCTGGGCCCAGACTACCACCTGACCAGCCACCTTGGCAGCTTTCAGCCACTCCAGGCACCCCTTGGCCATCACTGCCCACAACTGCCACATCTGCACTGGCACCGGCTATCCTCAGCGCTTTGCCCAATTGCAGCTGCCACATCAGTGCTGGTGCCAGCAGCCTCTGGTGTGTCTCCCAGCCCATGCCAAAGCCCTCCCTGGCTACCACTGAGATGCCCATCACACATCACAACCATGCATCACCACCAGTCTGACCTCCATACACCATGCACCACCTCTGCTCACCTCCTTGCCTTGCTGCCATTCTATGCCTCCATGCTCCCAAAGCAAGGCCTTCCTTTGAGGTGCTTCCGTTATGCCACATGACATGCACTGACCACCACTGATGCCTTGCACAGTCTCTAGGCTTCATCTCAAGCCCCAGCACTACAACTTGTCACTGAGGCCTGGACCTGTGCCCTGCGCCTACATACTCTCTAGTATATACGTTGTAGAGTAGCACCTAGTACTCTAGTCTTGATATTGCTGTACCTTTGTCTCTAGTCTTGTGTTTTGTTCTCTGTTTCTTTAGTCTTACATGCCCCAGTTTCCATTCAACTTATTTTATTTTTGTCTTGTACTTGTCTTGTATTGTCTTGCTTTCCTTGTCTCTACTTGCCTTGTACTCTCAATCTAACTCTGCTTCTCTCTCTCTCTCTGCCTCAAGATTCTAAGTCTCTTCTCTCTTCACTCTTCTCTTGTCTCAGTCTTGACTTATTCTGTTTTTCTTTCCATCTCTAGTCTTGACTCTTTCCCCTTTTGGCTTGCTTAGATCCCTGTGCCCCTTGTCTTTGATCCTAGGACTTGCTAGGTCTCCTCGCTTGTCCCAGCTATCTGTTCAGTAACCCTGGGACTTGTCACGACCCACTACCAACCCCCGGGACTCCAGCACTCCCAAAACCACCCCCACAGCCGCCCCGGGCCCGGACCGCTACCCGGCCAAC